>VZTY01019879.1:34154-52995 GCA_013400935.1 Turnix velox
AGGGCTAGAAATAATGGATATAAATTGGGAGGGGGTAGATTCAGACTGGATATAAGAAAGAAATTCTTGACAGTGAGGGTAGTGAAACACTGGAACAGGTTACCCAGAGAGGTTGTGGATGCACCCTCTCTGGGGGGGCACACCCACTGCCTTTTCCCATCAGGAATGGTCCTAAGGTGGTGCTGAGGGCACAGACCAGCTGCCTTCCTCGTGTTTACTCCTGCGTTTTCTCTTTTTGAGAAACGGACTTCCATGTGGACTCCTCCTGCCCCCAGCATCAGTGAAACAAATAGATTTCTGAAGAAAATTCAAACAGCTGACAAACTGCACGTATTTGGGAACTTCACCATTGATTTTCATGGATGACTCACACGTAGAAACATGGATGAATTGGCATTTGCAGGCACAATCTCTGACGTGCTACCAACATAGTAGCATAGATGTTGAACTGCATAGTTTTACATTTGCAATATAGAAAGCAGCTAAGGTCTTCTCAAACCAAAAAAGCAGGGAATATAATGAAAATAACCATGTAAATCAAGAAAATATATTTCTTTTAAATCCTTTCACAAGGTTTTTATATAGTAAATTTGAAAAGATGTCACTGACTTCCTAGCAACTGAATTCCTTCCAAGCTTCTGCAGATCTCAAGGTCTGACCTCTGACTTTCCATTTCACTTCTCAGGATTTCAGTCATCTGAAGTCCCTCTATGTTTTTGTAGGCATCAAGGACTTCCTATAAATTATTTCCTGCTTTCCTCAAGATATCTGAAAGCTTTTTATGTGAGTGAAGGATTTTTTGTGCTTTAGTCCATTTTGTTGGAAACCTGAGAAAATAACAATGAAAACAGAAAATGTGATACAGCCATACTTTAGTTCAGTGCACTTAAAAAGATAAATCCTCTGATACACTTAACACATAAAAGTGTCAGAATTCTGAGTCAGAATTATGGGAAAGTATCAATCCAAAATCACTTGTGTATGAGGATATTGGCTTCATAAGAAGGACAATGAATAAGAATAGAAATAGAATTTTTTTACATTCATATTGTCCATGACCTCCAAAGTGCATGTGCAAACACATGCATAGAAAAGCAGAGGTTACAGATAGCAAAGTAAAAAACTTCTGCTTTGCCTGTTTTATAGGAAGAGGAAAATGGTCCATCTGCAGAAGCACCACAGCAAGAGGTTAATTGAAACAAGGTGTTTTGGAGATCAAACAGATGTTCCTGTTGCTGGTTGGGGACAGGTATGAGGGAGAAGTGGGTCATCTGCATTCTGTTACAATAAGCACTATTCATCAGCTGGTACTAGCATGACTAAATAGGACACACTCTTTATTAATTGGGAAAGTTGACCATGAGCCAGCAATGTGCCCTTGTGGCTGAGAAGGCCAGTGGTCCCTCTGCTGTGCCCTAGTGAAGGTGACAGCCATCTGCTGCTTCTGGAGTTCTGTGACCTGTTCTGGGCCCCCCAGTTTAAGAAGGACACAAAACTAGTAGAAAGATAAATAGCAGGCTACTAAGATGATTGAGGAAATGAAGGATCTGTCATGTAGAAAGTATGAAACCTGGATTGGTTTGCCTGGAGAAAATTGAGATGGGACCTTTCTAATACCTACAAATGTCTAAAGGGTGGAATTCAAGAGGATGGGTCAGGTTCTTTTCAGTGGTGCCAATGAGGAAAACCCCACTTTGAGGATGTCCAGGCACTGGAACAGGCTGCCCACAAAGGTTGTGATTTTCCCCTGGAAATATTAAAAAATCACCCAGAGTGGTTCCTGTCCAGCCTGCTCTGGCAGGACAAAAGAATAAGATAGAAAATATATTTTCATTTGCAAGTATCTACTTGTTACATATTTTAATGAAATGACAGATTTTTTAAGTTTACTTCCTGTTGTGATGCATTTTCCAGAATCCAGTGCTCTTTACTGTAGTGAAGTGCATCGTAACAGATTTTTTTTCATATTTTCCATTACTTCCAAACTACAAAAATAAAAAAAATTAAAGAACTAAGAAGGGATGGTGTGAATATTTAAGTTCCAAACTGTTTTCTGCTTCCAGAAGAGCAGAAAATTTGTTCTTCTTTCATGTGCAGTTTCATCTGGGGAGTCCATGGAGTGATTCGTGTACTCCAGTTGAAAACAATACTACGATTGCATACTAAAATCATAACACATGACCTCAATTTAAATTTAAATTGGATTTTCAAAGGTGAATTAACTCCACAGTCTGATACATTTGGATCTCAGAGTACAAGGGCTTGCTGAGTTTTTTAGCTAGTGCTTTTTTCCACTTTGCAGATGAGAAGCGAAGAAAAAGGAAGTAAAGCACATGCTTCCCTTGAATATCTGCAGTGACATGAATGAAGCCACAGGAGACAGATCATAGTTCTAGTGACATTTCACTTAAGCTCTGTGTCTATATTGTATTTTTCTATTGCAAAAAGTCTTTCATGAGTGTTACTTGCTGTTGTCTTCCTACCAGATGTGCTTTTTACCCAGTGAATTTAATATTTTCTCCCAATCATTGAAGAGCTAGTCCCATTAAATAGTTCCTGGAATATTATTTGGTTCTTTGATAAATATATATATGAAAATAGAAGGACCTGGGTGAGAATTTTTATCAAAAGCACATTAATACACAGTCTTCAATCTCTTCCACAATTTCAAGCTGTGGTATAGGTATTATTAGGAATAAGGCACACCAAAACAGTATTTAAAAGACCATTTGAAGAGCTGAGTTCCTCTTTGGTGACAGGAGCACAGCTGCTTTTATCATTCTTTATCTATTTGAGCTAGGGGGTAATATGACATATGAGGCTGATTATTTCATTTTCCTTTAGTCCAGATGCAAACTGGACCACCACAGATAAGGAGAATAAGATTCTCACTCAATTCTATGTCTATTGGCAAGACGATGGTTTAAACTGTTTTTTACCTCCCATCTCCCTACAAAGGCATGGGGACCTTTTCTTCTATCAGAAGACTGAAATCAAAAACCCACCAAGAAATACTATAAAGGGGAAGGGGTCACAATCTAAATGTTTTCCTTTCCCAAGCAAAATCATCCAGGGGAAAGCAGGATGAAATCAGCAGATAACCTGTAACATTTTCTGAGTTTGAAAGGTAACCCATTTCAGCACAATTACTGGTTGGAAAAGGCAAATATTCTCAGATACAGTAGGAATTTTCACTCTGGCAGGAGATACCACTGCAGCCATCCTGGAAATCCCTGAGTGAAACAAGCAAATAAAACTGGAAGGCAGCAATGTGATGCAACTCACAGAAGTTTTTTTTTCTGTATTAGTGAAACAGTACAGGTGTAGAGATGCTTCTGCCTCTTCCTGCATTTCTCAGCAATATCATGTGCTCCATGGACCGAGGTGCTAATTCTCAGTTCCTTCTCAGAGATCTAATGTCTTAAAGACATATCCCAAATCTGTAAAATTTGAAGAAGTTATCTCTTTGAATGAGTTAATACTTTATGCCTCCTTAGGCCCAAGGAAAGAGAGATGTGCATTAGATTTGTGACAAAGAAGCTAATCAGTTCACACTTGTCGTGTGCTCAGCTCTCCATACTCCCTAGAAAGAGATCGGACAACTTAGCTCTCTGCATACTGACAAAAAGTAGTTTGGACCTCTTAGCTCTCAACTCTGACAGCTTTCTAGCAGGATCTGTAAATAGGTCCTTGCCTAGTGCAGCTCTAAGTGAATAGTTTTTTGCACATTCATGCTCCACAATTAAGGTTCTGAGGAGAAAGATAGATCCTAAGAAGAACTGTAGTGTAGTCCTACTTAAGCCAACAGCCATAAAGATTCTACCTGCAGATTGTGCAGCCTGGAGAAGAGAAGGCTCAAGGGGGACCTCATAGTAGCTTATCAATACCTGAGGGGGTCCTACAGAAAGGCAGGGGTAGGACTTTTTAATAAGATATGTGATGGGAGGACTAGAAATAATGGATGTAAATTGGAAGGGGGTAGATTCAGGCTTGACATAAGAAACACTGGAAGGGGTTGCCCAGAGAGGTTGTGGATGCTCCCTCTCTGGAGGTGTTTAAGGCCAGGCTGGACAAGGCACTGAGCAGCCTGATGTAGTGGGAGGTGTCCCTGCCTATGGCAGGGGGGTGGAACTGGATGATCTTTAAGTTCCCTTTCAACCTAAACTATTCTATGATTCTATCATCCAACAATCTTGGAAGTCTTGCCCTGGAGGAACCACCTATCCATACCATCATACTGCAGTGAGCAGTGTATAAGACACATGGAGTCTTATACACGGAGTCCAGATTTCTGCATGTCTTGCTGAATTTATTGATCATCCATTTAATTATCAAATACCTTCCACAGCTCTCTTTACTCCTGTTAGCTTTTATCAAGTATTATTTAAATAAAAACCTGTTTCCCAATGATCTTATTAATAGAAGATTTCACCTTGGTTGTGCCATTAAGCCTTAAATCAAAAGCTGCTCACAACCATCACTGTGTCCATCTTATCCATCAAATCCATTGATCCAATTAAAGGCATTAAGGTGCTTAATCATACCAGGATATCTGCATGTTGGATGTCTTACTTCAGACCTTAAATCTCCCAAATACTTTTTGCAGCATCATCTCACAGCTATGTTTAATGTTCCACTGCCAACGTATCAGTGAACTAGACATAGCAATACCACTAATTCTGTGATTTCCAAAGGAAATGAGAGTACAAAAGGCAGCATTATCATTTAGGATGAATGCAGCAGGTACATGGAGTATATTTCCTTCTAATTTTTGCTATGTAGAAGTTAAGCACTTCTCATAGAAACTAGCAGTAAGCACATTGATGGCTGGAAATGAACAGTAGCAAATCAGACATCCTTATGTGGCTTTTCCTGCTGGTGTACGAGGAAGGCAATGACGTAGGATTGCACTGAAGAGGTTCAGGATCAGGGCAGCTGATGGGAGGGCACAGAAATCTTCAGGTTCATCCATATTAGCCAGTCAAACACCCTTGAAGCTGCTGAGGGAATCTTGTCCACCTGCCTGCCATGAGATCTTACAATTTTGGATTGAAAAGGTCACAGCATAGGAATTATTCACACTCATTCTAGTTGTGCCTGGAAGGGAAGTGACAGCTTTCCTCAAGGGGGTGAGTGTCACTGCATGTGGGGTGTAGGCAAGGAAGCAATTAGGAAAAGGTGACAGGGAAAACAAGGAGACTGAGACTGAGGAGGAGGTGAATGGCTGCAAGCACGGAAAGTGAACTCATAGTGAGAGTGGCTCTTCCCTTGGAGCAGCTGATTGGTTTGAAGTGAAGTTGTGCTGCTTTTATTACCTGGATTATCAGGCCAATGCATCTTGAAAGCTGTACAGAAATAGATGAAATGCTGGCTTTTGAAATTTTAAAATCCCCTTTGATTTTCACTCATGTTCTCATTCTCATTTGTATGAGAACTTAATAATAGCACAGAAGCAAAATAGACCTTTAAAAGAACCTTTATCTATTGGTCTTCTAATCAGCATGACTCATCCTCAGATCCATTGCTCCAGCCAGCCTTGCTCCTCAATGGAGTCTTCACATGTCAGACTGGCATCTGTTCTGATGGGGATGGGCAGTGCCTCATTACATTTTCTGACAATGATAATAATAGTAATTTCTCCTCAATCTCCTCCAGAGTTGCTCTTGATTGCTGCTGGGGCTTCTGCTTTGCATTCAAAGAGAAAAGTTCACACCTGTAGCTTAACATAGACTTGAGGGATTTTAATTCATCAAGGACAGGATGTTTCACTTCACAGCTTTCCTGCACTCTTTCCTCTTCAGCGTCATCAGTTATATGCAGTTGTCTCTGTGCCATGCTTTATGAAATTACAAATCTGAAAGCAGATCTGCCACAGAACTTCATCTTTTTGGTATATGAGAAAACTGGAGAGGAGTAATCTGCTTTATATCAGTACCTTAGATATATCTTAAATCCCTCTAGGCACATACAGACTTTGGGAGGAATTTCAGATTCAATTTTGCTGAGAAGAAAGTATCTATTTAATTCAGATTTCTATCAAGCAGTGTATGCACACTGAATAACTTTTTCTCCTTTCACCTTTTTCACTCTTTTTCTCAATATAGAAAATGTTAAAGTTTTCAGAAACAAAAAGCCACAGCATGAAAGCACCTCCTCAAGAACCCATTTGTATTAAGTAGTTATTGTTGAGAGAAACATAGATTTTAATGTGACATTGAGCAAAGAACATGCTCACAGATAACTCTTAGCCTTCCAAAGCTCAGATCTAAAATATCATCTGATTTGACAGAAAGTATAGAAGTTGGTGACAATGCTTAGCCTTCAGTCAGGTGAATTTCAGGCCTCAAAAATTAATGCTCCTGTTCACTGAATGCTCCAGTTCACTGATTACCAGTATTGAACAGCCTGGTTGCTATCTACTTTAGGGTATAAGGGAAGGTACATAAAGCTTTCTCTCCACAGAATCAGGCTCCTCGTTCTTGGTGTTACAAAATCATTCATGTATCTAAATCAATAAAATACACCATAACAAAACCCTTAGAGACTCTTCCCCTGAGGAGTATAAGCCAGCAACATACAATTTCATTTATTCCTATAGCAGGTTAAGCTAATTTTTACCATTCCCTTTTCTCTCTGATGTCAGGGTCAGTGTCAGACACAAAGAGAGACAGAGAAGAAATGTGGTTGGGAAAACTGTGCACTTAGCTAACCCACAGCTCTAAATTTTCCACTGAGGACTCTGGGCAGCAGAAGCACTTAGGAGCAGCATCTATGGTATTCTAACCAGCTCATGAGCTAAAACTGGGTAAGGCTGGAGTAACCTGGTCTAGTGGGAGGTGTCCCTGCCCATGGCAGAGGGGTTGGAGCTAGATGATCTTTAAGGTCCCTTCCTACCCAAACCACCCTATGATTCTATGAGTACAACTATTGCTGATAAAGTAGAATTTGGCCCCTTAAACCAAAATGCATTACAGTAAAAATTCCAGTATCAGTATTCACTGGAAAATTTACTGATGATACATGTTTAATTCAGGTAAATAATTCTTGAATAGCTCTTTCCATCTCAGTTATCTCTGCTGTTTTCCTATGGGTTTTTTTTCTCAGAAATATTATCTTGATTGCTAATAGCTTCTTTCCTGCATTAATATCAAAAACATGCTTATATGCTTATCCAAGATGTGTGCTCTTTCAGATAGACAAGAGAAAAATATGGCCAGGTTGATTACAGGTTTTACATATAGTTTGCACACCCAAATTAGCTGCTATGTTCGGTTATTAATTTCCAAACTCTTCACACCTTCCCATATTCATACCGATGATGGAAAATGGTGTTCAGTGAAATTTTTTTCCTTCATGTTGCCCTTCTAGACTGGAGCTTTCAGCTGGATTAAGGTGGCATTTTGGGGTCTCTGTACTGTGAGCAAACAGAGTGTGGTCCTTCAACTAGAGGCAGCTGTTACACAGCCAGCAGCAGTGATGTAGTTACCTCCATGGCACAAAAAATAGTGTTCTAAATATAGTTCTGAAGGTCTTGGACTGTGCAGAATCATTCTATTAACATGTAGAATACGTCTTCATAGTGTTTTGAAAGCTTTTTCATTGTGACAGTGGCATCTCTAGGGGCTATTTTGGTCTTGCCGGGGACACTAATGATAGTGTTTGTTTTAGATAACTGGCTTTCTTCCAATTAATTATGGCTCTTTATGATTCATTTTGTTTGGAAATCTCTGAGAGAGGTTATATGAATATGACAGGAGGTCTTCAGACAGAACATAGCAATTATAAATTGCCAAATTATATTAGAATGAATTGTCAGTATCCTTGCTGCAAGCAGATCCAATCTTTTAAATGCACCTTTGCAAAACAATAGTCCATCTATCAGATGTGGTCTTGGCTTTAGTGAGAAAAAGTTAAATTTTTAAGTTAATATAGTAGAAAGGGCTTTAATAGAAGTTACCTGATTCAGGCATTGCTGAATAGATTGTTCATGACAGATGACTTCCACATCTAAACAGTAGTTGCTGGAGGAACTATTAATTTGAATTTTGGTAGGTAGTATAGTCTGAAGAATATTCAAATGTGCAGGTAGTTTTGGGAATCAGTTCACATCCCTTGCATTGCACAATCCATATTAATGGATTTTTGAACAAGAGGAATGAAAGTTTCTTGATCACAGTTTGAATGCTACTGCCAAGTAGAACCAGAGGAAATTAATAGGTCTTTCATACCAGAAATATTCATGAACTGCAAAGAAATACAAATTGTGATAAATCTTATCTGCAGGTTATGTTACAATCTTTTTGAAATAGTCACTTTATACAGGTCAGTATTCCATTTTGAAATTTGGGGTCCATCTTCATGGCCCTCCTTTGGACCCACTCCAACAGCTCAATGTCCTTCTCATGTTGAGGACTCCAGAATTATGCTTGTTGGTTCCTGTGTCGGGCTCACTGTGTGCTTTCCCATTCCTCACTCTCTCCGCTTTCCAGGCTGCTAAGTCTCTGCGCATTGAGGAAAAGCTTGCAGGTGTTAAAGGAGCACTGAAACAAATGTCCAGTTGTCTCAATTCTGTCAGTGAGCCCCAAGGTATGGGAGAGGATCCCCATTTGTTTGGGGTCCTTCAAGGTGAAGCTTTCCAGCTCTGTTCACCTCTACAGGTTATGCTGAGACTAAAGACAATTAGGAATGATGATGTACCTGAAATCACTGCATCCTTTTTAAATGGACATGTACAGCTATTAAAATAATCTCAACAGATCTTTTAATCCAATATTTTAATCACTGATTTTATTAATCACTTGGATTTTCTCAATGTAGCACTAGGATTAGCACTGTTGTGTCCTAAGACATGACACAGATTGCAGCTCTCTTACACTAAAAGCCTAATACAAATACCACAGAAGTTGATCAAAACATTAACATCATGTTTAGGATCGTAATTGTCAGTTACCAGTGCTCTGCCAAGTCCCACATCATCTCACTTTGCTCTTTTGCTTTGGGGAGGCTTATTCTGCCAGTTCCTTGAGGACTGCACAAGACTTCAGCTGCATGTGGAGAGGTTTTATTCTGTTCTAAGAAGCTGAAGGACCAAAGCCAAATAACTTCTCTAAGTGGAGGGACTACCTCTGAGATTTAGAGATTACAGCTGTTCTATCATGACTGTTTTCCTGTGGGTGGTCTACACACAGAATTATTTTAAAATAACTCATCTTGCTTCAGTCCATTTCTTCCTTGGATCAAGAGAAATAGACTGATAGTGGTCAGATTCATCTTATCTGAGAAACTTTTTTATTCAGCTAGTTAATCCTGCCTGTCTCCATAGTCTTTAGTTTGAGTGTCTGAGCTCCCTCATTGCTCCTCCAGCACAGCTCTTGCCTTCTCCATTTGGCCAGACCATAGTGGGAGATACCACTGGAGCAGAACTCAGCATCTTCTCTGAGAGAGGGTTGGAGAAGGATTATGCCCTTTTTTATTTAAATTCTGAGGGAATCAGGAATAACAAAATACAATAATTCCTTTTTCAGATGCTTCTCCCTGCATACTTATTCTCCCTTTGGTAGCAGGCCAAGAATTCCTACATGTGAAACAGAACAATGACCCTGCTGTCACTAATTTACTGTCACAACTCATATTAAATTGAGCTCTGTGCTTCTAGGCTTGGCATGTGGGTGTTCAATCCACAGACTATGTTTTCCATGCTATCAGCTCAGCATGAGCACTGTTATCTGCAGAAAAGAGATGCACCACACCCATGTTCAGCATCCAATTTACTGTCTGGAGGCAATTATAGCAAGTACAAGACAGAGGACAAATTTAAGCTAGATCATTTTAATGTGACTAACAGTTGAAGATTCATCCATCCAATTTACCTCCCGGGAACTTTCACATTCTGTAAGAATTCCCTGGGGGTTCTGTCTGGATGAATTAACTTGAGGAAAAAGCTACCTTTAGGCTATCAATCAATCAGCCAGTCATGTGTCTCTCCCTCAAGTTAGCTTTTGGCTGCAATTTTCAGGAGACTAAAAAGAAAGGTCATTGCAAAGTGTCATCCTTTTCAAGCTACTATTTCACATTCCCATTTCTGAATCCTTCATTTGAAAACCAGGGGGTATTCTCCACCAAATGAATAGTATACTTCAACCATTATGGAAGTGGAACTAGAATGTGGTGTTGCTTGAAAGATTGTGTCATAAAAAATTTGGAATTTTATTAAAACACCCAGATTTCAGCATGCTAAGAGCAGTCCCTTTGGGATGGCAGTATAGGGCTGGAGCCAGATGAGGATCAAGAGCCTTAGGGGCCTCTCCCTACAAGCAAACTGCAGGAGTGATTCTTTCCTAATTTTAATAATTTAATATTAATTATGGAATGGAGCAGTAGTCTGCAGTCTTTAGGATGCTTCTTACACTGGGCAAAATTAAGCAGGTTGCCTAAGCCTCAGGAAAAACCCTTCCTTCAAGGAGGTGGCAGGGTCTCTTATCTGGCTCTCAAAACAGATGACAGTGCCTCCCACAAAAAGCCATGGATGGGTTTGTGCCTATCCTGGAGGTGATGATTCACATGCAGCTGAAACCCAGTGGCTGAGCTGCATAACAAAGACTCAAGGAAACGGGTTTTTTTTCTGATGTTTCTTACAGTCAGAAACTGGATTTTGTTGAGTAACTAGCAAATATGAGAGAAAACCTAGTATTCTGTAGTATTTCAGACTACGGCATCAGCTGTAAAAAAGAATAAGTAAAAATAAGCATCTTCGCTCTGGAAACCATGGTTTTGGCTAATTCTCATAAGCATTTAGTTTATTTTTGGTGCAGTTATTTTCCGTGTTTTCTGACATCTCTGCATATGTGGTTTTCTGGTGAACACAGGAGAAGGGAAAGAACACCCACCCCTGGAGTTGTTCAGGGCCAGGCTGGATGGGGTTTTGAGCAGCCATGTCTAGTAGAAGATGTCCCTCCCCATGGCAGTGGGTTTAAACTAGAAGATCCTTAAAGTCTCTTCCAATTATTGTGTGATTTTGTGACTCTGATGGGGATACAAATCCTCTGTTTACATATAACTGGCTGACTCTCTCCTCTACATATTCATCCTTAATCAGATAAAAATCCCACTGCTGTTTTCCAAGTAAAGCATGCGTTTTTAGTCCAGAAATAGCATCAGGAGTAATCATTTCCTTCCACTGCCCCCTCATGATGCTTCACAGCAGAGTGGGTGACAAACAGGTACTGGTGTCTCTGCTCCATTAGGAGACTCTTCATTACGTGTTACAAAAATATGTCACAAGCAGTAGAATTCATCTCATTAAATGCAGGCATCCCCAGCATAGCACCAGACATTTAAACCCTTTAGGTGGAGCAGCCTAATAAAGAGGAAACAGGCGAGGTGACTTGCTATAAAGGTGACTATTTCTCTTCTTAATTTTAACAGGAGCTCCAAGGGTGGGTAGCTGTGGTGGAAGCAGCCATGCTGAAAACTGGAGTAAGGAGAAAATAATCTTGTTCCTGATAATGATTTGAGATGAGATGGCTGATTATTTTCTCCTCTCTCATCAAATACCTGAGCTCAGTTTGAACAGTGGCTTAGGAAAGGATCACCATTTAAGCATAAGCCACCTTTGATTTGGGGAAATTTTAAGGAAAGGACATGGAATAATGTGGAAGCCCTGACCTCTCTTCATTTCTGGGTACTGAATGCTTTATTTCTCAAATACAGAAGGACAAGGCAATTGGGTTAATAGCAGTTATCCACAGAATTGCTCTGGAGGTCCCAACTCAGGCAGCTCCTGGAAGTAAAATAAGAACCTGGCAGCACTACATATGGTTCTGCTGTGTCTGACTGACACATGGTCCTTTGCAGACCTCTAGGAACAACTGAAGTAGAGCAGCTGGAGATCCATCTGGACTTCTGTGACAGCAGAAAGTTAGGACTCTTGATGCTCTGAAGCTGCTGCTCCTATTCTGTCACACAGTCACAGCTCAAGAGAGAGAGGGTGAGATTTGAGGTTTGGTTCTTAACCCATAATGGTGCATTAGAAATCCTTATCAAACAAAACAAGATGGGAAAGAAGCATTATAAAGCAGAGAGAATTGTGAAAGTTGCCCATGAGGGTGAGGAAACACTGGAATATGTTGCCCAGAGGGGCTGTGGATGCCCCCTCATCCCTTGAGGTGTTTAAGGCCAGGCTGGATGAGGCATTGAGCAACCTGGTGTAGTGGGAGGTGTCCCTGCCCATGGCAAGGGGGGTTGGAACTAGATGATCTTGAAGGTCCCTTCCAACCCAAACCATTCTATGATTCTATATATAGCTGTGACTCTGCAGGTCCTTTAAATGTCCACATTATCTTTCAGAACCAAATAAGGTACAAGACATAAATTTGGATTTCAAATCACAGTCCAGCACTTTACTAAAGCTGATTTTCTCCATTCTGAAAGCTAATCTTATTTATATCAAAAGGCCTGGAAATTTTGTACTTTAATTTTGTGAACATGCTCCTCATCTGCTGCCATAGTTTGTCTAACTGCTTACAACAAAATATTCCATTCCTTTCTCAAAGCATACCCATTAATTCTAGTTTGATCTTTTAAACTGATCTAGTAAATCAAAATAAGTGTGTGCAGCATTGCCAGTTTCTCAAAGTCTGAAAGCAAGATTTCCATAGCAAAGGTCTCCAGTTGCCCCAGTAACAAAAGCATGAGGTACAAACAGTAAGAACTGAATTTTTGGCAAACTTTCTGAGCCACTGTGCAATGCAGGGTAATTTGCAAGTGAGACTGAGAAGGCATGTGCAGAATCAGGTATTTTGTGTCTGTATTTGTACAGGTACATTACAGCAGGCTCAGCATCACTCACAGGCATTAGGAAATGAAAGGCTGAATCTCAGGTAAGCTTCAAGAGTCTGCTGTTCATGTCAGGAAGGCAAATTTCACCCTTCACTGGTGTATGTAAATGCACAACTCAAGTCTTCAGCACACTTGTACTGCATCTATTTTTATAATCACACCACAACTATATTGCAAGTGAGCTCATAATGTATCCTCTTCTGGAAGAGGCCAGATGTGTGTGTGAAGTATGTGTTACCCACACTGTTTTTAGAAATCAGGCTAAGACATAATCTTTAAGCTTTGATTTGGGAAATATTGCTTCATTTTTAAGAATCTGGAGCCCTTTAAATTTGAAAATGGCAATAGGTACTTTTGAAATACTGAAATACTATAAGTCTTGATGAACTTGGCTCCTTGGATCATGTCTTGACTGCACTAACTCGCTTTGCATCCACAAAGAACAAATCCAACATCCACTTGAGTCCTTCCCAAAAAAGGGAGGCTTTCCACTCATTTTGTCAGAGCTCTAAAGAGCCCTAATATTTTGATGGCTATTGTTACATGTCTTTGAGTAAAATAATCCTCTAACTTTTTCTTCCCAGCATCATTTCAATTGATGCAGGCTAAACCAACCAGAAGTAAGGACAGTGCTGTGTTGAGGCAGGAGGTTCCTCAAAACACAGGAGGTTCCTCAGAAATATAAGAAAAAACTTTGTCAGGGTGAGGGTGACAGAACAGTGGCACAGACTGCCTATAGAGAATGTGGGGTCTCCTTGTCTGGAGACATTCAAAACCCATCTGGACCCCTTCCTGTGTGACCTGGTCTGGGTGTTCCTGCTCCGGCAGGGGGATTGGGCTAGATGATCTCTTGAGGTCCCTTCCAATCCTTGATATTTTGTGATTCTATGAGACTCATTCCTGTGCTTCATCTGCCTTCACAAAGCCATGTGAAAGAAATAATCACCACTCACCACCAAGTCATGTTTCCTTGGATCATGATACAGAAGTTTTCATCTTGATGTGCTAAACAGAGGGAGTCAAATCCATTGTAGTAACCTATTCCACAAGTGGAGATCTTCTGCCATCACAAGTGTTGTTTCATCACCTTCCCAGAATGCCACTGTTGTAGTTTCTCAGTACTGAACTGGTCACTAGAATCATAGAATGGTTTGGGTTGGAAGGGACCTTAAAGATCGTCATCCCTGCTATGATCAGGGACATCTCCCACTAGATCAGGTTGCTCAATGCCTCATCCAGCCTGGCCTTAAACACATCCAGGGATTGAGGGGCCATGCACAACCTCTCTGGGTAAGCTGTTCCAGTGTCTCACCACCCTCACATTAGAACTTCTTTCTTATATCCAGTCTAAATCTACCCTCTTCCAATTTTTATCCATTGCTCCTAGTGCATCCATTTCTCCTATATGGCATTTACTTTAAAAACAGATTGAAATTGTAAGATCTTGCCGATATGTTTGGCTGTTTGGGAAATGTCTTTCTGTAAAAGCCCGATGCCCACTCTTGGGCTGAGTCATGCCCACCTTCATATTTGTGTTTACAGACCTGTGGCAATCATCAGAAAACATGCTGGAAAATTGATGCTGTGGAAAAAGGACAAAGGGCCTCTTTGTAGAGTTATCTGGGTTAAAATTACCACCCTCAAAACTTGATTTATTTCTAACCTGCAGTGCCAGCTCACAGCCTGGAGACATAAATATTTTAGACTTTTAATTGAATCAGTTCCCGTGCAGTGCACTGACATAATACTCTTTCTCTTTGCTGGCACAGTATTAGCAATACTAACAGAATCATTAGTTAATACTTCCAAATAAGATTTAATTTATACTTTTGTGCCTTTGGAATAAATAAATAATAGCTTCTCTTTATCATTATGTTATTATTATTAATCTTGTCTCAATATAATTTACTGCATAATTAACAGTGTCATGTATTCTTAAAGGCACTCGTCTATTAAAATAATTATCTTTGGGTGAGAATCTGAAAGAAAATTTAAAAAGCTATCACAGCACAAGTAAATATTATATAAGGGGCAAGAAGCTTTTCAGCTTTTGGATATGCTCTTGAAATGCAGTACAATCACTATAGCACTAACAAGTTAGCAATTGTGGGCCCTGAAAGTGAAGATTTTGGTAACTGGAGTCCCACAGAATGAAATTATGATGAAATATGTGTGTGAATAGGAAACATTCTGGTTCCCTTTATGGTTATTTTTTAACCTCAAAGCAATGATGACATCCACAGAGATGTTTTCTTAAATGCTCTTGTATGGAGCATTTCTTCTTTCTTATATTCTCTATTTCTTTTTTCTTCTTCTCTTATATGGAACACTTTCTTCTTTCCTTTAACAGAAAATAGAAGAAATGCAAACAGCAACAAAGCTGAGATTCAGTAGAAGACCCTATACTGTACTAAACTGAATGTGGGAGAATCTTGTAGATGGATCATCAATGAAGTAATGAATATACATTCATTGTTCCACTGTGGAAAAGCAGATGTTAGTTCATGAAGAGCTTGTGTTTCAGCTTGTAAAACTGGCTTACATAATGGATGGTCATTAGGAGGTCACAAATGAGGGGTCAGACAGTGAAAACAGAAAATTGGCTACTGTGAAAGGAAGTCTCAGGCATAAACAACTTACATAAGTGGGGGTAGAATAAGTTTTTGCAAAAGAGGATATGTCAGCAATATACATTAAACACACACTGGTTTTACGACAGCAGTGCATGGAAAGGCTGAAATAGATTTGAGGGCATGCAGGTTATTCTTCACTCCAAATCTGTGAATTAGTCTGCACTAGAGTAGTCTAGTGGAGACTGAGGCTGAGAAATGCCAGCATGGCCAGCTTTTTATGCCAGAACACTTGTGGAGTTTACAGATACAGCACAGCTAGAGAAACCCAAAGCTGACAACTGGGATTTCTACAAAGCCTGCATTTCCACTTTGCTTGGCTCTAGTAACTTCCAAGAGAAGGGTTTCCTGGCACAAGGAGACCCTGAGAGCAAAGAAAAACCACTAAGGTGAGGAAGGACCTGCCAGGGGCTGGCTGGGAGGGTTGTTCACTCCATCTCTGCTGCAGGGACTAAGCCTCAGTGACTTTTACCATCATCCTTCTCAGAAAAGTTTCTTGTCCACCAACAGCCATAAAAAGCAAGCCTTGGCATTACTGCACAGTCATCTGGATGATTTGGGGAGCAGAAAGGATACTCTTGATTTAGTCAGTGAGGAGCCTCTTTCTGAAGCTCTGTGTGTAGATGACAATAGTCAGGCAGGTGATGCTAGGACTTGACAAGGTGTGTTTGTATGCATGGAACAGAAACACTCCTTAAGGGACAGTGCAAAGACCTCAGAGTTCATGATGGCAAACACTTTGTGGATGCTGGTTGTGGCCAGAGCTACTCCATTCTTCCCTCTGTACCTAGATCCAGACTGCCTTTGCACATGGCACATCAAGTAACAACCAGGAATTAAAAAATTGACATGAAATAAACCTCAAGGAATTCCATCCCTGAAGTTTTGGCAGGACACTGCACCCATACACACTTCTTGTGACACAGCCTGATGTTTCTCATTCTGCTTAACCCCAGAAATTTTCCTTCAGGTTATTTGCTTAGCCATGGGATGAGTGTGGAGGTGGCCAAGATGTATTCTGTTAAGAGGGTGTTACATCAGCTCCTACTGTTTGGTTAAACTCCCAAAACAGAAAATAATCTACATTATCATACAAACATCTAGTAAGCAGTTCTGGAAGGAAAATCTTGGTCCCTTTTGAGCTGAGGAGTAGTTCTAGTGTCACATGTTTTCACAGTGTCTGTGGACACTGTATTTTCTGTACCTATATTTTATACACCAAACCCACACCTGGGCTGATGGAGATAGAAGACTTTAGTGCTCCTATTGCTGCAGAGACCCAAGTAATATTTTGAGAGCTGAGCTGTTTTTGAAATACTCTATTTCTTCTGCAGTTCCACCTGCTCTTGAGTGCTCCCCACCTGCCTCACCATTTGTCCAGGTCCCCTTTCAATCAATCAGCCAGACTGTTGAGCACTTTGCCCACGCAAGCACATTCTCTCTCACCAAGTACATTGGAGGCATTTCTTCAAAAAACTTGCCAGTTCCACAGTGGACCTTCTGCACTTTAGGGGGCAACAGATCTCTGCCACAGCCCACATCTATATTTAGGTTCACAGCCTTCAGCAAACCATTGCGTCTGTGCATCTGCTGCTTGAAAAATCTAGGTTGATTTTATTCCTTTATGTGCAATGAACCAAAGGTTAAGAACATAAATGTCTGTAGCTAATGTGTCTGTTTTCTTTTTGTGCTCTTATCTGAGCCTGCTTGCTGTTACAGCACAGTGTAATGCTTTCTGGTACCCCTTGTGCTCCAGACAATAGCTGCAGGGACACAAGCCCTTCTGCAGAGAGACCTGTTTATTCAATAGCTTTAAACATACAAAGCCAAAACAACTGCTTTAAAACCAAATCTTTGCTTATGGCACTGGCTTCTTCAGAGGTAAATGAGGTCAGGAGGATGATGTAGTGTGTGTGAATTTAACAAGGCAGAACCAGGCAGAACAACTCACCAGCTTGAATCACTGTGAACTGCTGTATCTTTGGCCTGGATGCAAACTTTCCATGAAAAAATATAAATCAAGGGTTTTGTCTGCTGTAAAAAAAAAAATAGAGTGAATTTAAAAATAGGCCAACATGCCATGTGTTATTCATAGTGCATATTACCTCATGGCTGTAAATGTGAAAGAAAAAGAAATTTATCAGGAAATAAAAGATCATATACCTGCTGAATTTTCCTGGGATAAAAGCCTTTAATTCAGTCTTATCCCCATGTCACATCAAGTGCGTAATATTAAAAAACCCACAGGAATACACTGAAAACCAGAAGTCTTGGAAAGAAAGGGGCTATCAGATCATTATTTGAAAAAAAAAAAGGTGATTTTTTTATTATGATGAGGATGTAAAAGTATCTGTCTTTTATCTGTGTTGTAAAAACAAGGGACTTATCCTTTCTGTGAATTAGTGGGTATTAAGATTAAATAAAAAGTAGAAGATAGAATGAGTGAGCTTATGGAAGATGAGATAAAATATAATTTCTCCATTTCATATCAGTGTGGTTCCTTTACAGTGGGGACTCAGATGAGTGTGATTTTTGCACATGCTGATGTTTGAGAGGAGGTTTTACTCATACAACTATGAATCATCATGTTTTAAAAATCTGTTCATTCAGAGAGCATATGTTGTCCAGATACATGAGGTGTGACTCATGAAGACTACTAAGGACACAAGTGAAGATGCCAAGTTAAGTACAGAGAAGTTAGAAAGTGGTAGAGCTAAGGTAAAAACCCAAAGAATTTCAATTTAAGGTATTAATGCATATTCAACATTAGGTAGTGATGTAATCCTGTGCTACTTTTTCCCAGACATTCCAGATAACAATGTAACAAGAGCTCAACAAGCCTTTGTTTGTTTTTTTTTTCATCATAAATTCATAGAATCATTGGATGATAGAATGGTTTGGGTTGGAAGGGACATTAAAGATCATCTAGTTCCAACCCCCCCACCATGAGCAGGGACACCTCCTGGTAATTCATTCCTGCTTGGAGACATTTTTGTCCTTTGCAGTTAGATTCTTGGTATTTCTGAAATATATTTGCAGGAAAGAGCTTACAGCTCTAACCATATGGAACAATCCAGAATAATCTGCTGAAGAACTGGTGCCTTTGTTTCACAAGAGGCCATGCCTATTTGTCATACCAGGCAACCTGGTACTCCATGGGCTTGCAGAAGATGACCCATGACATCTGCACATCTTTCTAGAATGATGGGACAGATGGGAGCAGGATGGTGTTGGGGCAGAGCTCAGCCAGGAGTCCTCAAGAGCCACCACAAGGGACTGGAACTCTTCTTATTTCTGTGAAAAGCAGCCTTTGAGCTTTGCTTACAGAAAGGAGTGTTTTAAACATTTGTTCATGGAGTCCTCAACATAAGAAG
>VZTY01019908.1:0-46011 GCA_013400935.1 Turnix velox
AAAATCCCCTCTCTTGCCCTACTTCTTGCTAACAAGCTGCGATAGAAACCGCGGTGTAGCTCAATAACGGACCGATGCCCTTCACTACCCTGATGAATCAGCTGCGTGTCCATCAAATGGCACTCGAACGGGAACCTCGGCGTGCCATGGGTGCCACTCTGGATCAGAGGCTGATTGTGCCACTGTCACACTGCCACCTGCCAAGGCTGCCCTACATCCCCCCGATGAAGCTGCTACGGAGCCCAGCGAGACGCCGCTCAGCTCGAGACCGAGACCGAGACCGGGACCGGGACCGGGACCGGGACGGGGACCGGGACCGGACACTTCCCACCGTATCCGGTGAGCACGGCCCACGGTACCTCCCACCTCTTGTTCCGGCTGGCCAACAGCCACGCGGATTGGCTGCAGCGGGCCGTCCAACAAGGCTTGCTCTGATTGGCTGGGCGGGTCACGTGAGGCAGAGGCCTCCGGCCCTTGACAATAAACATGGAGTCCATCTTCCATGAGCGGGTAAGTGGTGGTTTGGTCGGGTCGGAGGTAATCTCTGCTTTGGTGGTGGAAGTTCTCCCTGTTCTGTGTTTCTGCTGCTTGGTGTGTTGCGCTCTGTGGTCCTCTCTGCCCGGTTCAGCGGGGACAGAAATTGTTATCGGCGGAGAGGAGAGGGTTAGGGCTGGGCACGGCCTTGCCCAGCAAACGGCCGGAGAGAGGGGTTGCGGTGGCAGTGGCAGGGCTGGGACCTGTGGGCAGCGGGGAAAGGGAATTTCCTTCACGGGGTTTTCTTCCTGCGAGGCAAAGTCGGGCTCTGACCGCTCGGCACAGAATCTGCTCTGAAGTCTCCGGGTTCTCAAAAGCCCTGTACTTCCGCTTTTATGCTGTTTAAATGTAATTTTTTTAATGTGCTAGGATAGTGCCTTTATTTTATTATGTTAAGATCGGGTTTATTTTACTTTTCTATTGCATGATGATTGGCTTACATAACTTTTTTTTTTTCTAATGTGCTTTTATAGTGTCTCTGTACTTTATTATGTTAAAATTTGGTTTATGGTACTGCTTTAATGTGTAATGATTGGCTTACACGGTAAGGAAAGCAGGATAACTGTGTAACTAGAGAATTATAAAATTGTTTGGGGTGGAACGGGCCTTAAAGATTATCTAGTTCCAGTCTCCCTGTCATGGGCAGGGACAACCTTCCACTAGAACAGGTTGTTCAGTGACTCATCCCGCCTGGCCTTAAACGCCTCCAGGCAGGGGATATCCGCAACCTCTTCCGGTGTTTCACCTCCCTCACAGTAAAGAACTTATAAGAACTTTCTTAAATCTAAGCTGAATCTCCTCTCTTCCAATTTACATCCATTATTTCTAGTCCTCCCATCACATATCCCATTAAAAAATCCTACCTCTGCCTTTCTGTAGCCCCCTTCAGGTATGAAGTTCCCCCCTGAGCCTTCTCTTCTCCAAGCTGAACAACCCCAACTCCTTTGGTCTGTCTTCATAAGGCAGTTGCTTCAGCCCTTTGATCATCTTGGTGGTCTCCTCTGGACCCGCTCCAACAGCTCAATGTCCTTCTTATGCTGATGGTTCCAGAACTATATACAACATTCCACATCCCTCTTCTGAACTATCTTCAGAAGAACTTCAAGCCCTTGCTTTTCTAAAATACACATTCCTCCAAGCTGGAGCTGGGTGGCAAGTCCTGGGTTGCTCAACAGCTGCTGTGCTGGGTATGAGTGTAGGATTTCAGCCTTTGTGGCACTGCCACCGTGACCTTGAGTTCCACTCGGGGTGTGCTTTGTAGCCTAATAGCACAGCTCTGCTGTAATTGAGGTGATAGCACAATACATTCCAAGGCTTCAGCCTTGAGGGGGCATCCACAACCTCTCTGGGCAACCTTTTCCAGTGTTTCCCTACCTTCACCATAAAGAATTTCTTTTTTGCATCTAGCCTGAATCTCCCCTCTTCCAACTTACATCCATTATTTCTAGTCCTTTTATCTGTTTAAAACCTTCAACATCACTTTTGAGCATTGTGTGATTTACATGCAGAAATTCTGCATAAGAAAATTAACATGTAAGGTGACTTTAAGATAAAATTGTACAACTATGAAAATATGAAAAGATCTTGGTGAAGTTTTAAGCCTGTAATAGAGCTCATCTTCAAAGATTTTTTTTTTCTCTTTAATAGCTCTCTGTTTCTAAATTTTTTTTCCTGTAATTCTAGTGGAGAAACCAGCTTTTTGAGTGGGGTATTATGTTGGAGTTTTTATATTGTCATCCTGGCGTAAAGGGGACCTCAGATGTTCCTGCTATGAGGCAGATCATGGGAATTTGTGCCTATAATTCATATGAGGTTTTCATAGAATGTTAAGGACACTTCATCCCAAACCTATTCTTGTATTCTTCATTTCTCTGGGAGGGGAGTTACTTATTTTTGTTGTGAGGATTTTAGGCTTCTTTTTCAAACAGAGTGTTTGCATGTTTGAGTTCTTCATGTAAGTAAAAATGAGGACTGGTTAGAACATAAGAGAAAAAGCAGGCTTTTAAAACTGATGTTAATTTTATCTTGTCTTTTAATTATTTGTAAGGAAAGGCCTCTTCTTGGGGACAATAGTAATTTTGTTTGTGTGTTGTTATTTTTTTAGCAAGGCTTTATTTAATGTGCATTCATTCAGAATAGATTTTTTCGAATTTCTGCTACAATATCATGCTTCCCTTTTCTAATTCACTCACTTTTGAGTTGTCTTGCTAAAAATGTTTTATTACATTTTTATTATCTCCCAGGTGCTGAATATGCAAGTAATTATACTGTTTTTCCCTGTAAAAATTTTGTTGTTTAATATACTGAAAGCAATTATTTTTTCCTCTCACTTCATCAGTGTCAGTAGGATTTTCAGAACCAGCAGCACCAGCTTCTTTTTCCTTGATCCCATCCTTAAATTTCATGTAGAAAATAAGCTTTGCAGCTCCTAATCATCAAATTGGTGTATCCTATAGCTCTGAATCACTCTGGGAGAGTGGGTAGGGCAGGGAGTTTGCCAGAATGAAGTGACTGAGTCATTATACAGAGTAAAACATGAATGTGATTGATTTGTTTTGTTTTGTTTTTTTCATTTGTTGCTGTCTTTCATTTTTTCCCCTTCTTCTAACCTTAGCAAGAAGGCTCCTTGTGTGCTCAGCACTGCCTGAATAACTTGCTCCAGGGGGAATATTTCAGCCCTGTTGAGTTATCCTCTATTGCACAGCAGCTGGATGAGGAAGAAAGGATGAGGATGGCAGAGGGAGGAGTGTCTAGTGAAGAATATAGGACGTTTTTACAGGTGAAAATCTTTTGAATTTTTATTGTTGGATATTTGCCTGAGAACTAACGTGCCACAGACCTGCTGTTCTTGTGTAGCTACAGTTTCATTTCCTTGTGCTCAAGCTTCTTCAACTTATACACCCATTCATTCATATATCTTAAATTCAACATTTTCAAATGTTAGCAGTACAGCCCTACAGTCATTCTACCAGAAAACCCCATCACGTTGCTTTCATCTTTGAGGTGGGAAGGTCAGGAATGATGAGATCAGTGATTTGCCTTTAGTTTTGTAAGATGGGAAAAGAACTTCCCCGTCTGTCTTACAAGCACTGAGCATTTCTCCTTTTAAATTTTGAATTATTAAGCTTTTTTAGGTATGGCAATTAGCCTTGCAGACTAGGGCACGTTTAATTGTTGTGTTAAGTGCATGCATTTGTATTTATTCTTAAAACTGAATTATTTCTCAGCTTAAATCTTACACCATTTTTTTTCCCTTCTCTCCCTCCCAACTTGACACTGAGCAGCAGCCTTCTGTGAATATGGATGACAGTGGATTCTTCTCAATTCAAGTAAGCACAGCTCCTTACTGCCAGAATTATTCTATTTATGCAATATACTCTTATAAAATTTAAATTGTGTGCTGCTTTCTCATCGAGTTTCCAGTTTATTGGGGTAATAAGATTAAGTGCTGAGTTTCTCATTAAGAGCATGGCTTGCAGTTCTTTCGTTTGTGGGCTCTCAACTCAGAAGAACTCTTCTTCAGCTGGATTTGGAAGTTGCTCCTTATGGGAGGTAGATCTTGGTTTCCACAATCTGCAGGTGAAAAAGCAGACTTGAAATTTTCTTCCTATTTTGAAGCCCTTGGTAATGGTTACAGGGTTTTCCCAAAGTCTGCATTTCCAGGAGCTTTAGAGCTGTGGTGGTTTTTTTTTAACTCTTAAAGATCATAAGGGAAAAGTAATTAATGAGAAATACTTAAAACAGAGCAGCAGCAAAAAACCAGCATTGAACACCAAACCAGAGCGTATTTTTAGATGAAAACTGTAGGCTTTTTGGACCCTTCAGAAGCAATTGTGAGTATTCCCCTAAATTCCTCTCCTTTATGGCAGGACTGGTCTGATTCTCTGTGATGAAAGACCATTAACACTTTTGTCTTGCTTTATTGGACTGCTTCAGTGTTGTAGCTCAAAAAAAAACCAAAACAACCCTTCATATTCATGCATTGAGACACAAGCTATAAGGTGTTTGTGGGAGGTGAAGATACAGCTCTGTTTGGGGAAGTAAATTTTAACTAATGAAATCCTAGTTTTGTTACTTCCCTATCTATAGTTAGCACGTTACATCTGCATGAAGATTCCTGACAGTTGCATTTTTACATCATTCTGTGGTTTCCCAGTGGTGTTTTGAAATCATGAGTTTCATGAGAGCAGTGGAATCGTTCACAGCAGCTATTTGTGTTGCTTCTATTGAGATTTGCCTGATGACAAGTGCTGTTTTTTGACAGGTCATAAGCAATGCCTTGAAAGTTTGGGGTTTAGAACTAATCCTCTTCAACAGCCCAGAGTATCAGAGGCTCGGCATCGACCCCATGTAAGACATATTTCTTAGTGCCCTGCTTTGATTTTACAGAAAATACTCTTTATCTATTATTTAAATATTTCTTTAAAATGACTGTTTTGAGCTCTGTTGTGTTGTGATGGTTTTGTTACACTGTCTGTCTTCAATTTTCTCCTTTTTGGGGGTGTGCATGAGTATCTGTCCTTTTGTGACTTCATGATACCTCTGTGGCATTGGACATGGAGGTGTCAGTAATGTTGTTACAAAAGCAGTACAAGTTCTCACTAATAATGGAGCTTTTATTATGTAAATGCATTTTATCAATAATTTGAAGCTCCTATATGATTCAACATTATTTAATTTTTTTCCTATATTTCTTTTTCTTACAGAAATGAAAAATCATTTATTTGTAATTATAAGGAACACTGGTTTACAGTTCGAAAGTTAGGAAAACAGGTGACATTGTCTTTTTTAATATATTTAAATATTGCCATCAGGATGTGGGGGTTGGAAAAGGGGGTTGCAGCTGGGCCTTGTCTTGGCCTTTTGTAAGCTTTTGCTCCAATTTTCTTCAATAGTACCTCATATTTAAACAAAAAAAAATGAATGTTTATTATATCACAAGAACGCCTGCCAGCTTTTTATGGATTTTACCTTGGGGAAAGACCCAGGATCATTTCCCCATCGTCTCCTCAGGGAGCTCTTGTAGGGTCTGTATGACATCTTAAACTCTTTTTTTTTTTTCTTCATGAAAAATAGCATAAAAAACTTACAGGGGGGAGGAGAGAGTCCTAGGAGAGGATTAGGATCTCTATAGAATGCAGAGTTATTTAATGCACTAAAATTATTGACACTAAAAAATAGTTTTGCTTGTTCAGATGGCATTAGGCAAAGGAAAAAGCTCCATGTGCTTGCTTATTTTTAAGGGAACCTCATTAAAATAAGATTAGGCAGAGCAGAATCACAGTTTTGCACTATTTTAGGAAATTTTGACAGTTATAATCAGACAAAAGTTAATAAAGGTGGGAGATGGCTATGCAACTATGTGATCTTTACATCACAAGTCGTGTCCCTTGTCACACCAAGACAGTGCTTTATTTGAGTAGCCAGTCATTGTTTTGGATCATACTATAGAGAATCATAGAATCAAAAATAAAAGCTTTTATAAGATTGTTTGTTTGGTTTAGTTTTTGGGGTTTTCTTTGTCATAGAAAATGTTCATGGAATAAGCTTTAGACTGCCTAATAGTGGACAGGAGTCTTTTCACTTACTTAGTTCAGTTTGCAAGTGGCTGCCTGTGTTGTCATCCCAGTTAAAAACACAAAAAATTTAAAGAAATAATTCACCTATTGAATAAACAAACTGAACTTTGCTATTCTGCTTTAGTTTTAGGTAGAGCAAATGGTTACAGGCAGGTTTTATTTCTATGACATTGAGAAGGCTGAATGGTGCCTTAAAAGTAAGGGACTTTTTTCCTGCACAAACACATTGTGTGGAATTTTGGGAGATGAAACATCTTGGGCTAGAATGTTTAGTTGGGGGATTTCTTTTTTGTTTGTAACCACACAAACAATACTAGGTGTCTGTTAGCTAGAGAGTAATGAGTAAGAGAACCAAAACAGGCTGCCTTAGATTTGACCTGCTTCTCTCCTGTTAAAGTAAAATTAGTTTATCAAACATTACTCTTCCATTTTCCTTGTAAAAGTTCACCTGTAAGCTTTCTATCATATTTATTAGGGTCATTTTATTCCCTGCTCTCACACTTGGGGTGATCTTACTCATTCCTAGCGGCAAGGGATGTTTCTGACAAATGAAATGCCTGAATGTTAGTTGCTTACCTGTATTCCTGGTGAATGACTGTGTGTAGGGAAGTTTGGGTAGATAAAGGCATTTTTGGGGGCGAGTTTGGGTAGATAAAGGCATTTTTGGGGGCATGGAAATAGAATTCTCTTATCTGAAGTAAATTTTTTTTAATTAAAACTGGTAACACTGAGCATTGTCTGAAACCAGTTCTTCAGATTGTTTGCAACATATATGGGGGAATATTTTGTCACCTGTGTTGAATGTGTTTTCCCTCAAAGTAGGGTTATAAATTACTAGTCCTTTTCATCAGGGAACTACTAGTGATCCATGTGCATTTCTCAGGTGTCTCCCTTAAGTAATATTGTGATGTGCTATTAGCATAGGAAATCTGAATTTTTATTAGCTTTTAAATAAAAAAAATATCTCAGAAGTGAGCTATAGTTCTCAGCATCACTGGCTGTTAAAGTAATTCATGGAAGTAATTTGTGGAAATAATTCAACCTCTGCTTTATTTATCTATCTAGTAATTTTTATGAAGAGTTTCTTCCTTCATTAGTCTCTGAACAGATTTAAAACTAGGATTTAGCAGAATTTTAGCACTATGTATGAAATAATTCTTCCATTATAGTTTCATTGACCTGTTTTAATCTGTTCACTTGGTACCAATGTATGGTAATAGGAGAGAAAATAAAGCTATTGTTGCCCTGTTGCTTCAGATCTCCTCTTAGCATAGATACTGTGCTTCACAACACTTTAAATTTGATAACTGGCTAGATTTGTTTGGCTATTCCATCATAGAAAATGACCACAATGTACAGAAATGGATTACAGAGTAATCTCTTATGCTAATTTTTCTCAAACCTTTTTTTTCTTAATTACAGTGGTTCAACTTGAACTCTCTCTTGATGGGTCCAGAACTAATATCAGATACATATCTTGCACTTTTCTTGGCTCAATTACAACAGGAAGGTAATAGTAACTTGCAGATGTTAAACCTCATTAATTAAAAGTAGGTAATAATCATTATTTACTAGACCTTATGTATTCAGTTAACTACCTTTAGTTTTATGATTAAAATAGTGAAATAACTTAAGTCCTTAAAATGAAAGGTAGAGCTTTGCATTGTAATGAATAGCACATTGTTGTGTTCCATGTAGTGTGCTTTTCAGAGTGTTTCTGCATGCACCTTAATGCCCCAGATTTACCATTTCTTTTCCTCAGGTTATTCCATATTTGTAGTAAAAGGTGACCTGCCAGACTGTGAGGCTGATCAGCTGCTGCAGATGATCCGGGTGCAACAGATGCAGCGACCAAAACTCATAGGAGAAGAGACAGCACAGTTGAGAGATCAGAGGTAAAGAGATTTCAGTGCAATACAGTGCTCAGGATGATTGGTTTCCATAAGTGATGGGAGACAACTCCCTAAGATGAAATTAGAAGTACCTATAGTGCAACACTCTTGAAATATTCTTTGAAACAATAGAGGCATGTTGATAGAACCCAATTAGTTTCTGCACACTTAAAAATACACTATCTTAAAATTCAGGTTTTCCGTGTGCTTAAGTGTTGTGTAGTGCAAATTTTTAACAATATTTTTTTCCAGCTATGGTAAAATGGGATAGTAAAAACTTCCCAACTGATGGTTAATAACAGCTGACCTATAATTAAGACTGGCTTATGCATTGTGTTGTAAGTAGAAAGGAATGAGAAACCTGTATCTGAATTCCCTATCATAGGAATCATACAGCATTCCCTTATGGGATTATCTCACTGCTTCTGCTCCTAACAAAGTGTATGAAGTACTATTTATGCAACAATTATATCAGGCTTTCATAGTGAATAAATTGCATATTGATAACAATGCTTAAAGCTTTTCAGAGGAACTGATTAATTATTTCTTACACTTTCTGAGGACAAAGTGGTATTGTAAATTGATGGAATAAAAGCACAGTAGGAAGTGCATATAGTTTAGAGGGTCAGTTTCTCTTTGCAGCCATAAAAACTTCCTAAGAAGGAGACCATGTGCACTGTATTGTTCTGGTATAACTGTTTAAATACCACTAGGTTTGAATAAAGTGTCTTTAATACTTTTGTAGCCTTACTGAAGTTCTTCCCATTAAACTGTGCAGGGATTAAGAGTTGTAATATTTTAATTTTTAGAGCTGGAAGCTGTGCTTGCAGCCCTGTTATGATTTAATTTTTTTTTTTATGTAGGAATTCATATGTTTGTTTATGAAACATGTTCTCTATAAAAACGCATTTTCCCAGAGTAAAGAAAAAAAAAAGAATAATTTTCCTTTAAATTTCTGAGTTCAGCCATAACCATATCAATTTCACAGGCTGCCCAGAAGTGATGTGGACCAAGCAATAGAAGTGAACCATCCCTTTGATGGAACAGGCATGTTAGATGAAGATGAAGAGAATTTTCAGAGAGCCCTGGCTCTGAGTAGGCAGGAAATTGATATGGAAGATGAAGAAGCTGATCTTCGCAGAGCCATTCAACTCAGCATGCAAGGTGCTCATCTACACTTCTCTTAGTGTTCATGCTGCTTGTGATTTAGGCAGCTGATAAATTTGCCCCAGTTGTAGAATCATAGAATGTATTGGGTTGGAAGGGACCTTCAAAGGCTTGAAGTGAGCAGGGACATCCTGCACTAGATCAGGTTGCTCAGAGCCTCAGCAAGCATGGTCTTGAATGTCTTCAGGGATGTAGCCTCTACCACCTCTCCAGCATGCATCAAGCTCTCTGAAAAGACAGGTTTTTGAGGCACAGAAGAACAATCCTGAATGCCCTGTAGCTGTCTCCTTCCTTGTTTTTTTGAGGAGTTGCATCTCTGGCATTTGCACTGATCATTAGGAAGCAAGAACAAATTGGGAAAGGGTGGCACAAGGGATGAGTGAGCATCAAGTTCATAAAGTTCAATTAATTTCAGTGCTTGATTTGTTAGCAAGTCTCATTCTTCCTCTCAAGTTTAAAGGTATTTTTTAAGATGTATTTAATTCATTGACTTCCTTTTACTGTGATTAGTAGGATTTGGCATGTTCTGGTTTTAGGTAGTCGTCAAAGTCAGCTCTCAGACTCGTTACCACAGAGTGTTCCTCAGTCACCTCACACCAGTCAGACAGATGCCCTTTCTTCAGAAGAACTTCGAAGGAGAAGACAAGCTTATTTTGAAAAGTAAAGTAGTTCATGGAAAACTGCGTATACGTTGTGTATATTTTTATATGTATATTTCAGTGCTTTTTGGGGTGTGGGTGGTTTTTTCTGACTGAGATCCAGCTTAAACTTTTATCTGTTAACCTTTTTCCCCTAACAGTGGGTGAATTTGGTATTCCCAGATGAAGAAACATGTAAATAAGAGGGGATGTTAGTAATGTAATAGCAGTCTTGTGAAGAAAGAAAATGTAGATGTTATAGAGGTCTTTTTATTTCTGTAACTATCTTCCCGAAGAAAGTATTGCTTCTGGTAATGATGCCTCTAATATGCATCACGTTCCCAGTGGTGTTTGATGCTGCTGTTCTGGAGAGTTTTATTAATATCTAGTTGGGATATTGCAGCTTTTCCTTATCTCTGTCTTCTAGTGATGGATGAGGAAATGCCATGGATGGGATGAGTTAAACATTGCATGAGAGGATGAGAATATAAAAACAGCTGAGTTGAGGGGATATAGCTGGACTATAATGTTGAGAAGAGAAAGTTAGCAGAGTAAAATTATTTGGAAACATTTTAGGTGCAAGTGTTTTATTTTACAATACAGCTTGTGCTTCTTACTTTGGTCTTGCTTATGTCAGTCTTTAATATTTTGTAAATTTTTAACGCTTTCAGGCAGCAGCAACAGCTACAGCAGCAAGATCAGACCCCAAAGCTACATGAGAAGCCAACTCTAAGCTCATGCACTGCAGAGGCTGACCCAGGTATTGTTTCTTAATTAGTTCCTACACAGAAATATTTTTCTTTCACCTTTGCTTTGTACAACTTCACTTGTCTGTCTGTTCCCCCACTTGAGCAGCCATACAGACTGTGTCACAGGCATTATTCTGGCAGCAAAGCATCACTTGGTCAAAAAGCCTGTTCTGTGCTGAATGCCAATATCCTGTTTCAAAGTGGAGAGCATTACTATTAGACCATTTCAGTTCTGGCTTTGCTTTTTGTTGTTTGGTTTGCCTGGAGCATTAGAAATTGCAACCTCTGGCATTTCTGACAGCAATTTTTTTTCTTTTTTTAGATGACAAAGTTGTATGACATTGTCATAAACTCAGAGTAATATCTCACAAAACTACTGGAACCGGTTTTCATAATTACATACTTAATATTTGGCCAGTAGTAAGCATTAGTGATCCAAAATTAATGTGTATTGTTATCTTAGACATCAGAGAGAAGTTCTTCACCCTGAGGGTGGTGAAATACTGGCCCAGGTTTCTTAGAGGAGGTCCCATCCCTGGAGACGTTCAAGACCAGGCTTGCTGAGGCTCTGAGCAACCTCATCTAATGCAGGATGTGTGTGCTCCCTGCAGGGGGTTGGACTAGATGACTTGTGAAGGTCTTTTCCAACTCTATGATTCTATAATTGTTACCAACTGATCATTGTGGATGGGAAGCTCAATGCAAAACATTCAATCTTTCTTTTTACAGAAGCAAAACTGGTATTGGGAGTGAGGTGGAGGCAGGTAGTTGTGGACAGAAGGGGGCAAAGAAAGCATTTAACAGCTGTTGAGAACTACCTCTGCATTAATTATAGCTTCTGTGCATTTATTTTTGCTAGGAGGTGATATGAGTGAAGAAGACATGCTTCAGGCGGCCATGAATATGTCTCTGGAATCTGTTAGAAACCACTTGAATATGGAAGAGGAGAAATGACTTTCCCCTCTGTGTTGTTAAAACACTAAGCCTCCATTACAACTTTACTGTGTGGGTGTTGCACAAGCAGGGTTCATTTCAGAGTTCTGGAAGCAGGAATGAAAGGGGGGGAGGGCTGGAGGTCAGAGTTTAGAGGGGAATCTGCAAATACAGGAAAGATTGCACTAATTTAGGAAACCATAGCACTCCTACTATACAACATCAAAAGCATACAAGAGTTGCTGCATGAATATTATTTTATTATTAGGAACAGTGGTGAAACATACAGCAGCTGTAACTTGCCTTTAAAAATCGAGTTTAAATTGTCTTGAAGTCTCTAGAAAATTCAAAAGCTGCTGATAAATAGCCTCAACTGATTTCATTCAATGCTACTGGGGAAAAATTGCAGCAAGTAAAATGTTGCTCTTGTATGTGACTAAGTCCTTGATGAGAAAACAAATAGGAAAAATTAAATTGTTTTTATCTTGGATAATTTTTTTTGATTGTTTAGTCTGAGTGGCATAATATCAGGTTGTCAGTCCTGCTGGCCACTTTTGAAATGACCCGATCTGCTGAAGAAAGGTTAATCCATTAAAAAAAAAAATCTCCAGCGTAATGTTCATTATGATGTTACTCCTGTGTCTTCTGACTTTCTAACACTTTCTCATTTTACTTTAAGTAAAATTTTCAGATCCAAGTTTTAAGTAGGAATTTTGTGTTGCTCTGTGTTGTCTTTTGGCAGATAAACTTGCCTTCTTTGGTTTGGATTTTATAACTTCTTTTTAAAACTTTTTCTAGCTGTGTCACTGACTTAATTATAAAAGTAGGATATGACCAGTTGGGTTAAAGAGGTTTCTTTTTTTACCTCCTCTATTTTTCCTCTTTAAGTTCAGGCCTTCATTCTGTCCTTTTTGGTATAGAAGAGCGATAATGGAGAGAGGAGGGGAGGGGGTTTAGGTGCCATAAAGTCAGTGCCACACATGGAAGGTGCATTCCTGGAGTCTGAAATGACCCCTGTGCAAAGTAGCTCTTTGGAGAATGACTATTTATGCCTGTGTGGATGTTATTTCTGAAATGCTTTTTATGAGTGTCTGTCAGAATGTTGCAGCTTCTTCAGGAATGGCTTTTTATTCACGCACCTTACAATTTTTTATCATGCTGTTTCTGATCCTGAGGAAAAAGTGGGGAGCAAAGTATGTGAAGAGAGCTTGTTTTTATTGGGTGTAAGACATATGCTTTGATATCTGGGGGTGAATGTGTAAACGGGGTGACCAAACCTGACTTTAGACTTCAGTGCAACAGTTGAGATGATTCATTTTCCTTAAGTGGTGCTTTGAAATATAAATTCTGTTTACATATAAATTATATGGGGAATATGTTTGTAGAGAAAAGAGTATGTAAGTTGTAGTCTACTGAACACATTAACAGTTAGCACAGGCATTCTATAAGAATCTTTTGCAAGTAGCCCCAAATTTCTTTATCAAAGTATTCTAAAGTTAATGTCAATGCACAATAGTAAGATTTAAATAAGTATGGATGGTAGCTAGATGGAAATCTACATTCAGCATCAAGCAGTACTGTACCTGAAAGGGCTCTTACCTCCCAGTAAAGATTTGTTTACAGCACTGGTTTCTTGATAGCTTAGGATTCTGTTTTCTTTTACCTGTGTGCTGAGTTTCCACCAACGTCATCAGAACCACTGATGTGTCTAAGACTATACACCTTCTTATTACTTTTCAAAAACTGATTTTAAATTTTGTCTTTTTAAGAATAATGTTGTGTGCATTAACATGTCGTGTCTCAAATTAATACAGCTAAATAATGGCTTTAAAAGTCCCATGTGTGCATATGCCCTTTCAAAATGCTCTTGTTCAGGTTGTAAATTTCTGCTTTCTGTTTAAACTGAAACTGAAAACGGGAACCTGTAAAAGCACTGAATTATTTCTCTGCTTGTCTGTACATTATCCATGGCTTTCATTACACTTTTTTTTTTTTTGTGCCACAAACCAACTCTGAAATAAAACTCTCCTTTTTATAAATAGTATAGGCTGGCGTTTTGTTACCAGTACTTTACCCTGTGTTATAGGAATGTCATGAAAATATATTATTTCTACAGCTGTAGAGAGCAGCAGCCCTATATTAAAAATAGAGCCCCTTGAATTGCATTAACTATAACCCATGGCAGTTACATGTTCTTACCACTGAAGCACCGAGGCTTTGCTGGGTCTTTCATGTCAGTTTGTGAGTTACTTTGTCACCTGAGTGATGTGATTTGTGAGGAATATACAGAACAGTGCCTGGAATGCACAACCCCATTAGTCATTGCAGTCCTGATTGGTCACTGCAGACCCAATGTATCTTTTCCATGCCAAAACACTGTCATTCTACAAATAGTTTCCTTTTTAGATGAATGTCATGGTTAATTTAGTTGAATCTGCCTAGTTAAGCAGTTCAGAGGTAGCAATTAAAGGTCTGTATGTTAATTCCTGCAAAGGAAATGACTAATGCTAATTGTTTTCTAACCTATGGTTCCAAGTGCTCCCTAGAAGCTGTCAGTGAAATCCCATCTCAGTTTCTGGTGTGCATGCTTTCAGTGACAAACAGTTCTCAACGTGGCTGAACTATGCACATGAGGCAACTGGTAATTTAGAGCCTATTCCTGGGGTTAATATACTCTGTCAAGCTCATGGTTTGTTTCTTTTTCCCACGTTGTAGCCTCAGGCCAAGGTTCATCATGAAGGTGCAGTTTTATTGCAGAATGGTATCTGAGGGAATTGCGAACTTTATCTATTTGTATAGTCTTCCTCACAGCAAACAATCCACATTACATCATCTGTGGCTTTCTGCCTACAGAAATTCAAAGAATTTTGGGGGAGTGATACTTACATTAAATATTGTCCAAAATTGGTTCTGTTGGTATAATCCCATGAACTGCTTCTGTGGTCTTGTACTGAAGGCAGGAGGAGAAAGTGTTTTCTTGCAGGGATGATGGAATGTAATTCCTGTTGAGCACAGCAAAACATCAGCTATTGAAATGCTGTTGACACTAATCTCATACAATACTAGCTTCCCTGCCAGCATTTGGGCTCCTTGTACCCTTCAAACAATGTAAATTTAAATATAATTTCCAGCTAATATACTCTTACTACTCCTTCACATTTAATTTGAAGGCTAAGGAATACAAAGTTAAATCTTCAGTGTGTTTTAAAACTGGTCTGGTTCTATTATGAATCTGTATAATGGAGTTGAAAATAATTTCATGTCTCTAAATTTATTTCTCTATCTCAAACACTGTCATTTCCAAGTTGCTTTGTTTTATTACAAAACTAACAATTAGGCGTATAAAATGACTATGTAACAGTTTTTAAATGCTTGAAATTTTCTCAAATCTCGTAGTTTCAAATACTATGATGAAAATGCCCAAATGGTGGCCCTTTTACTGAGGAACAACTATGGGATTGGAGAGTTCTAGAACTCAAGTGTATAAAGAAGCGTTAATCATTCCAGCATGTCATTCAAAAGGAATAAAAAAGGAATCCAAGGAAAAGAAAAGCTGAAGTGGAAACTTTTCTAAAGATCTCTAGATGTAAAATCATGTTGCTCAAAGTGGAAACATTTCTAAAGAACTTTAGATGTAAAATCATGTTGTTCACTTAGCAAGCCATTACTGTCTTGCATAAAACAACTCCCAGGAAGTCATAGTTATTCATAAAGTGTTTAAAAAAAAATAAAAAAGGTCTGTCTCCAAGCCCACAATCAATAGTTCAAGCAAGAATAATAGTTCATATTAATACACTTGAACTGGCTTGGTCCAAATATTCAATTCTTCTCACCACCCTCATGGGAAAAAACTTCCTAATGACTAATCTAGATCTGCTCTTCACTTCTTTCTTCTGGCAAATAAAAATGGCAATAAAATGCCCACACAGATGAATAAATTTGCACTAGCAAAATTAGTAGTTAAATTTATACCATTTCCTAGAGGAAATGACACCTTTCACACCAGCACAGCAGCTAAGGCAGCAACAGGGAAATGCCTGTGTTTATGCATCAAGCTGCTTCTTACACCAATACAAATTGCACTTTAATATTAAAACATAAAGACAAAGCTTTTACTAAGTGTAAAAACACACCATTTGTTGCAACACATGGCTAAGCACTTATACAGAATCGCAGAATGGTTTGGGTTGGAAGGGACCTTAAAGATCATCGAGTTCCAACCCCCCTGCTATAGGCAGTAACACCTCCAAATAGATGAAGTTGTTCATTGCCTTGTCCAGCCTGGCCTTAAACACCTCCAAGGAGAGAGGGAGCATCCACAACCTCTCTTGGGCAACCTCTTCCAGTGTCTCACCCCTCTCACAGTAAAGAATTTCTTTCTTATAACTAGCCTAAATCTCCCCTCTTCCAATTTACATCCGTTATTCCTAGTCCATCCATCACATATCCTATTAAAATCCCTACCCCAGCCTTTCTGCACCCCCCTTCAGGTACTGAGAAGCTGCCCTCAGGTGTCCTGAGCCTTCCCTTCTCCAGGCTGAACAGCCCCAAAGAGCCAAATTAATGTAATCTTCACTATTTTTGAGTATGCAACGGGATAAAAACTGTATGGCATTTAAAATATGGGTAATCATTATGCTTAGATTCATGATTTAGTGGCAGTTTCCTGTCAGAATTAAGCTGCTGTTTGGACTCGGACGATGTGGGAAGTCCCTTGCGACTGAGGCGAATCTATGAAATGCCTCAGAGAAACAACCCACCCCGGACGGGGCGAGGAGTCCAGGAACTCACCTAATTGTTAGCAAACCCCACGTACTTGAAGAAAAGATACCTCTCCCGGAGTCTCGTTAGGGAAAGATGGTTTTGTTGTGCGTCTGGAGCCGGGATTTTACTCGGTCCTCCACCACAGCCGCTATTACCCGCCACTCCGCCGCTATCCCGGCATCCTCCGCTGCTGCAGCGATCACGTGACGACGGCGGCGGCGCTCTGGCCGGGCGTGTCATGGCGACCGTCGAGGTGGCAAAGATCGGCGCCGCTTGGAGAAGCCGCTGAGCTGGGCCGCACCGGGGTGATGCAGGTGGAGGAGTGGCCGGGACCGGTCTGCTGAGCAGAAGCTTTGTCCCTCCTTAGCCAGGAGAAGGGAAAAAGAGGAGGAGGAGGAGGCGTCGGAGGCCGAGCCGGGGGCCCGGATCCTCCTCTCTGAGGGGGCGGCGATGGCGTCGTGGTTGGGAGGACTGGGCTCGGGGCTGGGCCAGTCGCTGGGGCAGGTGGGGGGCAGCCTGTCGTCGCTCACCGGCCAGATCTCCAGCTTCACCAAGGACATCTTGCTGGAGGGCACCGAGGAAGTGGGCGGTAAGAGGAGCTGAAGCCATGGCGGGGCTCCCGGGGGGGCCGGTGTGTGAGGGAAAGTCTTCCTCAGGGGGCCCGCTAGGCCTGACGGTGCTGTTCTGTGGGGCTGTTTGCCTGCTTTTGGTTTTTATAACGCCCCTCTGACCTCAAGATCTGTTTGATCAGCGTCTTTCCTTGCAGGGGTTTGCTATTGGAAGGCTTCTGAACTTGTGTTGATCAGTAATGGAAGCACTAAACAGCGCATTCCTTCCAAGTGTTTGCTCAGTTTATGTGAGAACCCTGCTGGATTAGTTGCTTTTAGAGTGGCTTGTCGAAGCTGTGGTGTACTAGCAGTGCTGGTTTGTTGAGATTTTGGTTTTGTTTTTTTATTTTTTTGCAACGGATATGATCTAAGTCTGACGTGTCACACTGGGAAAGGAGGAGGGTTTTGTTGTGAAATGTTTCTCTTGAGCCCAGATAAACCTGTGGAGCTCTGCCATCCTCCTTCAGCCAAGAGGAGAACGTGGCCCTTTATAGGAATTGGAAGCTGGGAGGTTTTATATTTCCAACAGAAACCTGAGAGAGTAAGATATTCAGTAAAGAAGAGAGAATCCATTCTAGATTATGTTCTTTCTTTATGTTTTAAGTAATACCTTCTCAGGTTTTGAGTAGAGCTTTGACTGAAAAGACTGTATGAAGGGGCAATAAATATTAGTAGGTCAATGCTAATAGTACTGTTTACCATGTTGAAACTATAGCTTCTTCAAAAAATGAAAAGAGAAAACTGTGTTAGAGAGTAGCAACCACAGTCAGCTTAGACTGAATGCTCATTTTGAATGGGAAATTGAACAATTCTTTGCAAGTTCACAGCTGTGAAGCATCATGAAAATACTATATAAACCTTGTTGGCAAGCTGATAATACTAATTTAATGTCCTTGAGTCTTTTCAGTATACAGGTAAAATGCTTGGAAGGGAAGATTATTGTGATTACTGCAAAGTTGATGCTTTTTTCACTTTTCTGAGAGACTTGTTTAGAATTTTTTTAAATAATAAAATCTATATTGGCTTAGTTTTGAAACTTATTATACTGCTTAACTGTGTCAACAGCTGCTTTTTTTCACTTTTTTAAAAGAATTGTTGAGATTTCAGTTCCCCCATTTATACTTGAGTTTGTGCAAGAGAGATGTGAGACTCAGCTGTTATTTCCATCTGCATTTGGCTACTGTGAACAACTGCTGTTTCCTAAAAATGTTTGCCTTGCGTGTTTTTGTGGTCTAGTAGACTTCAGGGTGTGAAATTGTAGCAGCATCTAAGTACTCTTACATAAAGACCATTAAATACTTTGTATGATTGTCAAGATTGCTTTATAGTCATCTCAGGATAATTTCTCATTCATGAAAGGAAAAGGGTTATTTCTACCTACTAAAAGTGGGACAAGTAAAAAGTCAGCTTGTGGAAGGCTGATCATTAAAGGAAGAGTATCCAGAAACAGAATGATGTGGTTTTGTGTTAGATGGTGCCATCTTTGTAACTGAAAATGAGTCTTAGGGGGAATTTGTACCTTTATTTGGTTTACTATTTTGTTGTATGTGGTGTTTTGAGGGATTTATTTGATTTGGGGAGTTTTTTTCCTTCAAAAGTAGTGACTGTTGTGTGTATTTTATGGGAAAAATGCTTGTTTTGAAATTTCTCCTGAGGTTACTGGGAAGCAGTTGTTGTGTCTGGAGCAAAGTCCTAAATGAACGGCACACACAGTGACACAAGATAGTCAATATAAAGTTAACAAAATAGTTAATTTAAAGCTTAAATCTACACTTTATTAATATTTTTGTGATTTGACTTATTTAGGTTTATGTATATACCGTCTGAAAAATCTCACAGTGTTCTGCTAGAAGCAGCTTTTGATTATTTACCTAGGAACAAACACCAAAAGAGTCTAAAGAGAGTTGTTATTAATAACTGTTGTCTTAACTTACGTCTCCTCCACAGATTGAAAGTAGTTTAGTAAAAGTGAAAATTTTCCACTTTCTTTCAGATGTGGCAACAGAACTCCACGTGTCCAATTCTAGGCTCAGAGAAATTGAAAGTATTAATGCAGCACTGAAGCTTGAAGTAAGGAATTTTGAAGCTCTAATGTAATTAAAAGCAATAAATAACATTTCTTGTCAAGGAGAAATACTACCCTGAAGTTGCTTGTCCTTGGTTAAATCTAGAAGCAGGAGTGACAGTAGCAAGAGAATGTGAACAGTATGTTCTTTGCGTCAAGCTTTGAAGTGTGTGTGTCCCCTGCTGCAGTTCTCTCTCTGTCATCCTGTGGGATGCCCATTTTAACATAGCAGCATGTTCTTGAGCTCTTGCAGAACTGCTTACAAATCCCACACAGCCTTGTGGAAAGGGCCTTTGTGTACTTTTACAAAGGATTTGTTGATCTTGTGGCTTTATGTATGGCTGTAAACTTAAGGTTTATGTGTATGACTTCAGCTCTCAAGAGCATTGAGGAACTAAGATAGTATTTTGGACAAGTAACTATAACAGGGCAGGTTGAGATTTCACATTAGGAAGAAGCTCTTCCCCATGAGGGTGGTGACACACTGGAATGGGTTACCCAGAGAGGTGGTGGAGGCCCCATCCCTGGAGACATCCAAGGCCAGGCTTGCTGAGGCTCTGAGCAACTTTATCTAATGCAGGATGTCCTTGCTCACTGCAGGGGGTTAGATTAGATGGCCTTTGAAGGTCCCTTCCAACTCAATGATTCTGTGAAGTAGATGTTCCTGCTTGTTTCGCAGACTGTTGCCATCTGCTGTTGGCCAGTGTTAAGAGAATGAATACAGGACTACGTTTCTGCTTGGTGACTGTTGTTAAATTCCACCTGTGGGTCATGCTAAGATGAATTTTTCGTCTTAGTATTTAAAAGTAGTCGCCACAAATCTTTGAGCTAGTGTTCATGCCATGTAAAAATGGAAAGCTTAAATATGAATGTGAGCCCACAGTTGCTCAGTGTTGTGAGTGAGACACCAGCTATGTGTACAGTTTGATTTCTTTACTGTTGAGCACTTTTCTCATTCCTTCATAACTCTTGGAAATTTACCAACATTCATTTCTCATTTTTGCTAGAATGAGAGACTGAAAAAAGTTTGTAGTGACTTAGAAGAAAAGCATGAAGCAGCAGAGCTTCAAGTGAAGCAGTTATCTGTAGAGTACCGAAATCAACTTCAACAGAAAGAGGTAGGATACAGAGTAAAACATCTGTGTAAGTATGCCCTAAACTCATTTCTGTTACGCTGTTTGATCTTTTTGTTACAGTATAGGTGCTCTTTCAGTGGAAATATTGGTCAGAGTTAAGGTTATTTGGTTTATTAATGTGAATACTGAGAGATTATGCCATAGGTTTTATGAATCATCCTATAGAAACAGAGCTAGAGGTATTTGAGAAAAATATTTGTCTTGCATATTATCAAAATTCCTGGAATCACTCTGAAAAAAACACTTAACTGAATCAGAAAATCAGCAGTTTACCTTTAAGGAGAGCAACTGGAACAGATACTTTCAATCAGTTCTGTTGTCTGTAGATATCATAATTATTTGTCTTTATGTATACCGTTCGAGGGAGCACAACTAGCTCTCATCATTGTAAAAAGCTCCCTTTGTACTGGAAACATTTCCTTTAAAGTCCATTATATAGTGGACTATATTGTATTTTAAATGAAAAAAGTTTCCAGTATGTCCAGAATTACACAAAAGGAGCTTTATTTCTGCGTTATTAATAGATGGATTTGGGAGCTAAAGAGAGCAGAATTTTGAGATGTATAGAATTCTTCTTGTTAAATATTAAGAGTTAGGACAAAACAGTATGCAGATAACTTTAATTTATTTTAAATAAGTAAACTTTAGTACATCAAGTTCAGTGTGGAAAAAAAAAAATATAAGTGACCTGGGGAACACAATATCTTAATTTCAGCTTCAGAAAACCCTCTTTAAATATTTGAAATTTTTGTGTGACTTGTTAGCCTGAGTCTTGCTGTGGTACTGAGATACTGACTGCTGAGGAAATCAGTAAATGGTTTTACTCAAGTTAGAATTAACTGAGAAACTATTAAAGCTTTCAGTAGGTCCCATGACCTGGGGTTTACATGCTTTGTAAAACATCAGCTAAGACTGATTCATCTCTGTGTGGCGGGTTTTTCCTTTTTAGTGAGTGTGATCAGTAATTTCTGCTGGGTGGGTTGTTTGGTTAGTTTACTTTTCATAAGGCTACAAGTAGGGTGAATTTTTTCATATTATTTTTAGTGAAACACTGCATTCTGGTCTGTTTATATTCAGGTAGAAATCAGCCACCTAAAAGCCAGGCAGAATGCACTGCAGGAACAACTGCAGAAAGTACAGACTGCTGCTCAGTCAGCACACTCAGGAGCTGCTGTTTTGCCACCAGCCACTACATCAGCTTCCTATGTTCCAGTGGTCAGACACTCCTCAGGTTTTGAAGGAGATGACATGGATTTTGGGGATGTGATCTGGTCTCAGCAAGAAATAAATAGATTGTCCAATGATGTTTCTCGGCTTGAATCTGACGTCGACCACTGGAAGCAGATTGCACTGGTGAGTGGTTTCCATCTATCTTATCCTCCCCTCTCCCCTCCAGGTTAATGTTTTCATTGCATTTTGTGGCTTCTGGAGGGTGTTGTGAAAGTTTGCATTGTACAGATTCTGGTAGCAAAGTGATTTGATGGACAAATTGAAACCTAGAGGTGTTTTAAGTCATTTTCTTGCTGGCACATGACTAGAAACACGTTCTTTTTCATGTATGGTTTGTGAAGCTGTGATATTGGCAGTGCAGTACTGTTCAAAGTGATAGCTGGATGCTTGCATGCTGTTTTTTACTCTTCTCTCAGTCAGTTGTAATTCATAGTCTGCTGAGACAAAAAATTATATAATCTTTTAGCAGTTGATATGAGGAGTCTTTTTTAAGCTATATACTTTTCCCATGTGGAAATACTCAAAGTAAAATGAAACAATCCCAATAACACTCCTAACCCCAAACTTTTTCACATTTGCATGTAATAATTCTTGAAAAGTCTATGTAAAATTAAAGTACTTTCATTACAATATCTTTTTTTACCATAATTTGAATTTGCTTCACATTAGTTTTATTGTTTTCTGCTTTTGAGTGTAGAAACTTATGTGAAAGATCCACATATTTATCACAGTTTCCACACTGAGATGTTCTTTATTTTCTCAGTCTTCCAAAGTGCAAGGGACAAATGATGCTGAGCAAGGTGAAATATGCAAACTGCAAAATATTGTTAAGGTAAGGTGACAGTTTTGACAAACTTGTCTTTTCTTAAGCTTTTGTCTTGATGGTTTTGCATATGGAGACATGACTTGAGTGTGGTTAAATATTTACACCACCAGCACTTAGATTTTCTCTATTAAAAATGCATGGGCATGTTATTGTACTGCTGACTGGAATATTGCAGTGCTATATTTAAAAACAGCTATTCTGAGGCAAAATATTTGTATGATTTGATGGATGTAGTACTTAGGCTTAAAAGAATTATATGAAGCAAATTACTTTCAGAAGCTGTTGGTGAATTATGAGCCTCGCTTTTAGATCCACAAAATAATTTCCCTTCTCAGAACCCTTTTTCGTAGAAAATTTTCATTCATAAACATTTGCATGTCATCCTTGAAAGTTACTAGAAATACATCACAGTATGTATCCATTTGCTACAGGGCATGTAATACTTCCTGCTGTTTAGAGCAAAATATATTTTGAAGGAATGTCTTAACATACTTAAAAACAATGAAAGGCAAGAAACTTGACCTCTTCTGAGAAATCCTTTAATAACCCTTGGAATTTTACTAAGGAAACCTTTTTTGCTTTCTTAAGCTTCTGCACTGTGTTTTACCAGTCTTTCTCTGATGATGTTTTTAGGAGCTGAAACGGAATTTGAGCCAAGAGATAGATGAACATCAACATGAACTTTCAGTGTTGCAGGATGCACACAGGCAGAAGCTGGTGGAGATGAGTCGTCGACACCGTGAAGAGCTGAGTGAATATGAAGAGCGAATTGAAGAACTAGAGAATCAATTGCAACAAGGTTATTATTTCCACGTGCTTGCTTTTTTATTTAATGTAATTTTCATTAAAACATCAAACATGTATATAACAGTGGGATAGAAAACAAATGCAGGGTGTTTACGAATTTGGATTTCAACTTCAGCTTCATTGTTTAAGACATGTGCATGTCCCAGTATTTGAGATTGACTGCCGAGGGTTTGAGCATTGGAATGACAGCACTTAATCTTCTGACATATATCAGTCTAGAAGGCCATTTGCTCTAAGATTTACACTAACACACAGAGATTTGGGTAGAGGTGAATGTAATGAAGATAAGCAAGGACAAGTGGAGGATTATGCACCTCAGGAGCAATAACCCCATGCACCAGTATAGGTTAGTTGTTGACCTACTGGAATGTAGGTCTGGGAGTCCAGGTGGACAATGAGTTGACAGTGAGACAGCACCATGCCCTTGTGTCCAAGAAGGATTTTGGTTTCCTGGGATCCATTTAAAAGAGATTTTCCCTCAGGTTGAGGGAGATCATCCTCCCCTTGTGCTCTGTCCTGGAAGGGCCACATGTGCAGTCCTCTGTCTGGTTTTGGGCTCCTCGTTTCAAGGATGGGAAGCTACTGGAGGCTGTCCAGCAGAGGGTTATGGGGTTGATCAAGGGAATGGAACATCTCTCTTAATTAGAAAATTCTAGGAGACAATTCTAGCATATTTTTCTCTATAACAACTATTGAGTGAACCTTTGAAATGTATTAAGTTATAACAGGGTATTTAATATTTTGAATCAGGTGGGTGTGTTAAATTCTTAGAAAAACAATAGTTCTTGATAAACTTAGGAAATTGAAAGATTACAAATCCTGCTATATTAGATGCACAAAGAGAGATTAGGGTCAAGGGTATTTTGATTAGTTTGGGAGCAATATATGTCTTGCAACACTTGCCTTTTATATTTGAAGTGATATTAATCAATCTACTTATATGTATAGCACTACTTCAAATATTATTTCTATTTAAGCCTTCAGTTGATGATGATGTCTTTGGTTTAGACTATCACTCTGTCAGGAAAAGGGGTGGAAGATGCTTCCAAACAAAAGATCTACAGAGCTGGCTCTGTTTAATACTTCAGACACTCTTTTTTGCTTTTCAGGTGGTGTGAGCCCTGAAGCCACAGATGACTCTAAAATTAGTGAGCAGAAAAAAAATGTGCAGAGTCCAGAAGGAGGGAAAGTAGAAGTAAAGGATCTGGAGGATGAAATAAGAAAATTAAATGATGAATTGTCTTCTGCGAAAGAAGAGAACAAAATTCTTCTGAAAGAGCAAGAATTGGTAAAGGGAGAAAAAATACAAATAATGCAAGAATATGAAAAACTTAAATCTGATTTCAGTGTGCTTCAGAGTTCTGCTGCAAAGCAAGATGCTCTCCTGGAAGAACAGGGGAAGAAACTCCCATCAAAGACGTCGCTTCCAGAAGATGTTGTCAGACTACAGCAAGCATTGCTAGGTACAAAGATAATTTTTAATGTTTTAATTTTTTTTTTAATTTTTAGTATTTCTTCACTTTAATACTTGGGACTTATTTTAGGGATTTTGAACTGAATATTAAAACCTTTTTCTAAAGGTTTTCCATTGAGGTAGGCTAAATAGGAAAAAGAGGCATAATTAGGACTGGTGTGTGTTTATCATTGGGGTTTCTGTTTAGATAACTACTCATCTCTGTGAAATGCTTGATTGGCTTTTGCTTTAATTAAAAGTTTGTAATTTATAATAGGGATTGTTGCTTTAAATTCTGAAAGTAATCTTTTGTTTTTTGAGGCAATCTCTTGCTAATGTCGTCTTCAAGAGGCATTGAAATGTGTCTGTTTAGGTGTATCTTTGTGGAAAAAAATCTAATATCGCATAACCGCTCAACTGTTGTACCAAAGTCCTCCTCATGTGGACTTAGTTGCCAAAGTAATGGTGCACTTTGTAGTGAGTAATTTCATTAATGGTGCATTTGGATCTTCTACACCACAAAATACACAAAATACTGTCAAACTGTTTATTTCGTTGGGTCAAGGTGGGAGAATGATTTGGTTTTGTTGATTGTAAATTAATAAATTTATTTGCGTGCTTTTTTTTTTCCCTTTACAGAAGCAGAAAAGGAAATAGCAAGACTTTCAAGTTTAAATCAGGTAAAGCAAAAAGAGATACTAATAAAAAAAATGCATGCTTTGCTTTTAATTTTTAAAAGTAAATCAACCACTTAATGTCTAAAAAGCTTGTAAATTTAAGCCAAAGCAAGTTTAATGTTTAGATTTTTTTTTTTTTTTGAGGAGGGACTCAAGAAAGAAGTGACAAGTGCACAACCTAAACAAGAGAATATTCTTTCTGTGGGTGCTGAGGATCAGAATTCAGAATTAAATCAGTTAAGAGAAGATTTGGAAAGGAAAGAACATGAATTAAATGAAAGCATTTCTGAAAGAGAAACATTGATAGCAGAGTTGGAAGAATTAGACAAGCAGAATCAAGAAGCTAATCAGGTAATGATTTTTGCTAATATTTGCTGAATTCCTAAAAAGTATTTAGATTTGTGCATGTCTTTTAAGGTGATCTTTGAACAGAGGAAGTTTAGTTATTCTCCAAGTTTTAAAAAAGAATCCTGTGGCTGATGTTTCTCCATGTATTATCGTCTCAATGCAGAATTATCAAGCATCAAAAACTTAGTTGTTATGGACAAAGAAATAATATGACATGTCAGCAGTCCATAAGGGATGGTATTTTCTGAAGTTGTTTTAATACTATTTATTTCTCCTTGCGGGTCTTTTTGACAGTTTTTATTTTGCTTATACTCTGACCTCTGTCTTAGGACAGTATGCATAAGATTCTTTCATGATTTTTAATTATTTTGAATAGTTAAGTTGCTTTATAATAAGTTCTTAATAACATGAGCATTTGTGGAACAAAAAAGGTCACTTATTAAATGTAATTGAAGTGGAAAGCTACTTCTTTGTCACTACTTTGATACATTTGTAACTGTAAACTTAGGATTACAAGGTTATTTTTAGTATTTTTTTTATAGAATTGAACATTTAAAGTGTTTTCCTATTAACTAGCTCGCAGCAAGTGAGCTGATATTGAAAATAGAATGTGTGAATATGATTTCACTTCTGTAATTTTATTTTAAATTTAGTGCCTTGCTGTTTTTAAGTAATTGGTTTTTATGCCACTTTTCCTCTTCAGATCTGACAGTTCTTGTTGTTGAAGAGTTCTCTGGCTGTTCTTTTATTTAGGTAGTTGGAGCTCTTCTGCAAGAGATGATTTCCCTGGGTTTAGTGAAATGCAGTCTATCCCTATTAAATTAATTTAGCATTAAGGTTGATACTACTTGCCAACTTAACACTGGCAACTGGGGAATACTTTTGTTTCATCTGAAAGGTTTTTTTATTTTTATTATCCAGAGGATAAAAATGAATTAAATTGTCTGTTTCTCCTAATAAATTCTTATTTGTGTTCATTTCAGCATATGATCACACTGAAAGAGCAGCTGTCAAAACAACATACAGAAACTGATAGTATCATCAAACAGCTGAAAAATGATGTGGACTTTGAAAGAAGGAAAGTATCACAATTAGAAACTGAGAAGATGGAAGCTATGAAGGAGCTGGATAGTCAGAAAGAAAAACTGAGCCAATGTTCATATGCCCTTAATGATTTGCATATAAGCAAGCAGCAGCTTCAAGGTAATATTAAAGATCTTCAGGAGCAGTTAAGGAAAGTCCAGGAGTGTAATTTGCATAATAAAAAAGAAATGGGAGAATTGCAGCAGAGACTAAAAGAAAGAGAGGAGGAACTTTCTCTATCCTTGAGCAAGCTAACAGAAAAAAGCAATCAAGAATCTAACTACGCTTCTCAGGATCTCACACTCAAAGAAAGAGAAGCAGAAATTGCAGAACTACTGAGTGAGATTTCAAGAAGCAAACAACTAAATGAAGATTTAGAGAAATCCCTCTGTGATCTCAGAAAAGAAAATGGAAAGCTGGTAGGAAGCGTGCAGGAATTAAAACAGGAGTTAAGTGACGCCATTTCTGAGAAAAACAAAGTTTACCTGGAAAAAGACTCTGTTACTGAGGCTTTGAAAATGGAAAAAAGGCAGATAGAGAGTGAGTTGAACCAGATGGAAAAGAGACTTTTGGAACAAGGCCAAAAATATAAGCAAACTATTGTGGAGTTGTCAAATGCTCAGAGTATGGATACCACTGCCCTGCAGCTTGAACACAAGCGCCTGGTTAAACTCAACCAAGAGAAAGACTTCAATATTGCTGAACTTCAAAGGAGCATCCAGCAGATGGAAAATGACCATCAAGAAACTAAAGAGATGCTGACTACAAGCTTAGGAGGACAAAAGCAGTTGACAGAACTCCTGAAAGAGAAAGAGCTATTTATTGAAAAGCTGAAGGATCAAGCCTTACAAGTGAAGCAGGAGCTTGAGGAGCATATGAAAGCTTCCAAAAATCAGGATGTGTTGAAACAGAATTTGGAGGAAAAAGACCGAAGTCTTGCAGTCATGAAGGAAGAAAACAATCATTTGAAAGAAGAAATTGAACGCCTCAAGGATCAGCAAAGTAGAGCTACGTCTGTGGTTGAGCCTAAAACTCTAGATATTATTATTGAACTTGAAAGTGAGGTGACACAGTTAAAGGTAATAAAGAATAGTCTTGAAGAAGAAATAAAAGTTCACAAAAAAAACATAGAAGAGCAGAATCAAACAACAGCCCAGCTTCAACGGTCTCTGCAGGAGCAGAGGAGAGAAATAGATGAGTCTAAATCTCAGTGTGAGCAAATGAATGTCACACATGAAAGACTGGCTTTGGAGAAAGATGAGGAAATAAAAAAATTGCAGAAAACAATTGAACAAATTAAAACTCAATTGCACAGAGAAAGACAGATCATTCAGACAGATTCCTCTAATCTTTTCCCAGAAACCAAAGTTCAGGCTCTTAATGGAGAGAATGGGAACGAAAAACATGACTTGTCTAAAGCTGAAATTGAAAGACTGGTAAAAGGCATCAAAGAAAGGGAGATGGAGATCAAGCTCCTAAATGAAAAGAATGTTTCTCTAAGTCAGCAAATTGATCAGTTGTCCAAAGATGAAGTTGGCAAACTGAGTCGGATCATCCAAGAGAAGGATTTAGAAATCCAAGCTCTCAATGCTAGAGTTTCTTCAGCTTCCTATAAGCAGGATGTTCTTGGTCTTCAGCAGCAGCTGCAAGCTTATGTGGTGGAAAGAGAGCAGGTTCTAGCAGTTCTAAGTGAAAAGACAAGAGAGAACAGTCAGATCAAAGCAGAGTATCGTAAGATGATGGATATAGTTGCTGCTAAGGAAGCAGCTTTGGTGAGGTTGCAAGAGGAGAATGTGAAGTTATCCAACAGATCTGAAAACAGCAGTCAGGACATGTCTAGAGAAACTATTCAGAATTTATCCCGTATCATTCGAGAAAAAGATATTGAAATAGATGCACTAAGCCAGAAATGCCAAACCTTATTGACTGTCTTGCAGACATCCAGTACAGGGCCTGGAAATGGGTCAGGAGGTGTGAACAGTAATCAGTTTGAGCAGCTTCTACAAGAGAGGGATAAGCTAAAACAGCAAGTAAAGAAGATGGAAGAGTGGAAGCAACAGGTAATAACCACGGTTCAAAACATGCAGCATGAGTCAGCTCACCTCCAGGAAGAGTTGCACAAACTTCAGGCACAAATTTCAGTGGAAAGTGACAGTAATTCAAAGCTGCAGGTAGATTATAATGGCTTGATTCAGAGTTATGAAGAGAATGAGAAGCAGCTGAGAAGTTTCAGTCAGGAATTAGCACAGGTTCAGCACAGCATTGGGCGGCTCCATAACACCAAGGATCTTCTCCTGAGTAAACTAGATTTGGTAACACCATCTACAGCAACAGCTTCTGTTGTCCCACACATCTCAGGTACTCTGCACAGTGCTCCCAAAGTACTCGGAAATGAATCAGAGTCTAAACTTCTAAAGAAGTTGGAGCAGCTGCAAACAAAATTGCAAGAAAAGGATGCAACTATTAGGACTCTTCAGGAAAACAATCAGCGATTATCTGATTCCATGGCTGCAGCATCAGAGAATGAAAGGAAAAATCAGGAAGGGACTGAGTCAGAGATGAGGCAGATCAAAGAGAAACATGATGTACTCCAGAGATCTCTTAGGGAAAAAGACATATTAATCAAATCTAAAAGTGATCAGTTGCTTTCTGTGAGCGAAAACCTCAGTAACAAAGAAAACGAAAACGAGCTGTTGAAGCAAGCCGTGACCAACCTGAAAGAAAGAATTTTAATTTTGGAAATGGACATCAACAAGCTGAAAGAAGAAAATGAAAAAATAGTTACAAGGTGTAGGGAAAAAGAAACTGAGTTCCGAGCTCTTCAAGAGACCAACATGCAGTTTTCAATGATGCTGAAAGAGAAAGAGTTTGAGTCTCACTCAATGAAGGAAAAAGCTCTTGCTTTTGAGAAGCTGCTGAAAGAAAAAGAACAGGTACGAGCTCTCATTTATGAATATCTTTTCAGTTTAGTTTTATAGTGATGCATTTTTATGTAAACTTAGTTTGCCTGAAATCCATTTGTGACTTCTTACTGCAGTCCTTTACAACAAAAATCCTCCCCCTGCAATGTTAAGAGATTTAAAAGTCAGCAGGTGAGTGGCTTGCAATGTTACCTGTGAAATATGTCCCGAGGAACTGCACTTTTCATGTGTTTTGAGAGTTGCTTATTTACTGAACAGCTTCTTGAAGTTTTGGTTTAGCCATTTTAGTTAAGTAAATAATATTCTTTTCACTTCTGGTGAATGACTTCAAACTAAGGCTTTGCTTGAAATTCCTCTGTTCTGCAGGGCCATCCTTGCCCTTTTCCTTGTTATGTCAGTGCTATCTTTATGCTTTTCAGGGCATAGACTGTCTCAAATAATAATTATTTGCTGAGTTTGATTGCTTTATTTGTGTTTTCAACAGGGGAAGACGGGTGAACTGAATCAGCTGTTAAATGAAGTTAAATCCATGCAGGAAAAGGCTGTTGCTTTTCAGCAAGAGAGAGACCGAGTCTTGGTGGCACTCAAGCAGAAGCAAATGGAGAGCTGTGCCCAGCAGAGTGAGGTATGCCACCAAGTTGCAAGAGCTAAAGAAAAAATTGCATCTGCAGTGTTTTCTGAATTCTTTTTGGTAGCAGTCACTTGCAAGAAGCACTTTAAACCAATCTACGTGCAATGGATGAGCTTCAGTGGAGGTGTTTAATATTTGCTTGTGTTGACTTTGATGAGAGATGATGTTCTGAGCAACTTAAAGTGTGTTGTCCGCAGATACAGCATTTGCATGAGAAAGAGCAGCGCCTCAACCAGGAGCTGGAGAGGTTGAGGAATCACCTCTTGGAGATGGAGGACTCCTACACGCGAGAGGCTGTAGCTGCAGAAGACAGAGAGGTCAAGCTAAGAAAGAAAGTTTCTGTTTTGGAAGAAAAACTTGCATCCTCATCCACAGCAGTGGAGAATGCCAGGTAGTCTCTTAATTTATACTGTATTATTTATACTATGTGTAGTGAAAGGAGAATGGAGCCAGGCTCTTCTCAGAAACCTCCAATGATAGGACAAGGGGCAGTGGGTGCAAATTGAAGCACAGGAGGTTCCACATAAATATGAGACAACACAATGAGGATGACAGAACACTGGAACAGGCTGCCCAGAGTGAGTGTGGAGTCTCCTCTTACGGAGACATTCAAAACCCTCCTGGATGCCTTTCTGTGTGATCTGATCTGGGTGTTCCTGCTCCAGCAGGGGGATTAGACTAGATGATCCCTCGAGGCCTCTTCCAATCCCTGACATTTATAGAATCATAGAATAGTTTGGGTAGGAAGGGACCTTAAAGATCATCGAGTTCCAGCCCCCCTGCAGGGACACCTTCCACTAGATCAGGCTGCTCAGTGCCTTGTCCAGCCTGATTGTATGATCTCTTTCTCCATAAATAATGTGTTTTGTTTTCATTAAGCCACCAAGCTAGTCTGCAAGTTGAATCTCTGCAAGAGCAACTAAACCTGGTTTCCAAACAGAGAGATGAGACTGTGATGCAGCTCACCATCTCCCAGGACCAAGTGAAGCAGTATGCATTGTCACTGGCCAACCTGCAGATGGTACTAGAGCAATTCCAACAGGGTAAGTTTGTTGTCAAGAACTAGCAAAGATTGCAGCAAGCATTTTTCCTCTTGAGTAGTTACCTTACCCTCAGTAATTTGCCTTCCTTTTTGGTAGCTTGAATTTCAGAATCTGTAGTTTTATGGAAGTGACTTAGAAAAACGATTCTAGCCCTTTCAAAACTGATGGTGATTACCCTATTTATGAAAGCTGACTTCCATCTCTGCCTTACAAAGACAGCACATGCTAATGCTGAGGTTTTGCAACAGCATATCCCAAAAGAGTTGCCTCTTTTAAGATTTTTATTTTCATTTTCTGTTTTTAATCATTTAGAGGAAAAAGCAATGTATTCAGCAGAGCTCGAGAAGCACCAGAAGCAGACTGCAGAATGGAGAGGAAAAGCAGAAAGCTTAGAAGAAAAAGTTGTGTCACTGCAGGTGGGCTGAATAAGGAAATTGAACCCTCTGAAGCTGAATCCTAATTCTTGACTGATTTGTTTTGTTTAAACTGCTGTGTTAAGTGTTACTGTCTAAGATTCATGTAATTATTCCCCCTTCCTTGGAAGAGAGAGGGCCACTAAAAGAACATCAGCAAAGTAGAATTCCTCTTCTGACCTTCAGATAGTTACAATCCAGTTATTCTTTGGAGCAAGGGATTGAAGTGTGTGCATCTGTTACATTTGATCTGTGTTGTTGTGGTGTAATTATCATATTAAATTATCATTTTGTCCCCTTCCTGCCCTTTATTCAGGAAAGTTTAGAAGAGGCAAATGCTGCCCTGGATGCAGCATCGAGGCTTACTGAGCAGCTTGACATTAAAGAGGAGCAGATTGAAGAACTTAAGAAAGAAGGTAACTCTCTATATTTTTTTTTTTATATCTCTCCTTAAAACATTTAAATCAAGTGAGGAGACAATGTAGTCGCCAGATTCACCTTCCTTAAGAGTAATTGGGTGACACCTTTCAAGAAATTGCTTTTTTATAGAGCAAATTTGTTTTCATTAGGAATCTTTCTCCAAAGAAAGCCCTGCAGCAGTTGGGTCTTATCCATGGGGTGGTTTTTTTTCCCACCTGTGAATCCCAAAGCTTTAGTTTAACTTGGTAAACACAGTCTTCTTAAAAAGCTTGTGAAATGCCAAATGTCTTTGTTTTTCAAACTATGTACCTACCAGACTTTATAGAGGCAAATGAGGTAAAGAGGAAAATGTGAGAGATGTAGGGGGAGCAGCTCTTGTACAAATGTGGGACTGACCAAAGAGATCTTGTGTGAGGTCTTGGACACATCTTGGGATTTTATTTTTAGATCTCATTTTAGATAAGCTTCCCAATTGCTCGTATTTAGAAAGATGCTTTTCATATTCTTTATTAAGTACTCCAATATTTGATGGGTGTCATTACTAGTGGTTGGAAGGTGAAACTTGGCCAGATGGCAGAGGAATTTTCCAGAAGAAATAGTTTGAAAAAGGAAGAGTATTTGTTGTGAGGGTGGCCAAATGTTGAAATAGGTTGGGGAGACATGGAGTGTCCATCCAAGGAGATATTCAAAACACAACTGGCCCTGGGCCAGGACAGTCTGCTGTAGGTGACCCTGCTTGAGTGGAGGGGTTGGACTAGAAGATCTAGAGGTCCCTTCCAACATAATTATTTTTCTTTTTTTTTTTTAATATATTCTTCTTTTATATTCCATGAGTATTTGTTTTCTGGCTTTATTTCTTTTTGGTGTTAATGACATAGGAATTCTGTATGAGATGCAGAGCCTTCTCTCACAAACACATTTAGCAAAGCTTTAAAAGGCAGAATCATCTTTTACAAAGAATTGATAAAATTTCCATGTACAGTGTAACATTACTTAGTCCAATCAAATGGAGAAAAAGGAGGGTGATTTCTGTGCAGCACATTTGAATGTCAAGCATGAATGGACGTTTATAAACTCAGAGACTCACTTGGATGTGACAAAATGGTAACTTACGATCACTTTTTAAAATTTAATAACTGGTTTAATTTTTCTTTTCATGAGAAGGGAGTCGTAGTGTTAGCCACAGCAGAACTTAGGACCAATAATAATTTTGCTGGATTTCTATACTTATTTTTCAACCTTGATTTCTTCTAATTTGTCTGCCACGTTTCATTGAACCAAAAGGGAAAGTTACTTCTGTCTTGTTGCATGAAAGTTGTATTATGGGTGAACTTATTAACAGTGCCACTTGTTGAGGGAATATTAGACTTCTCGTTTTTCTGTTACTGTCTTCATCTGTCTGTTACTCCTCCATTTCCCCAGCTGAATCCTGCTTTCTCTTTTCCTCTTTATTTCTGTTGGTCACCAGATTTTCAGAGGAAAACTTAGGTTTGATCCCCAGTGTGGCTTTAAAAAGGGAGTTTGAAGAGCAGAGGTGTGCTTATACTGTGTGTTTAGATAATAGCTTGCTTGTTCTGCAGTTTTGTGTAAATTTATGCCTTTAATTAAAACCTTTATTTATGGCTTGGTGAGGAGGAAGACCTGGTGCATCATCTCTGCTGGATGCATTGGTAACCCTTGTCCTGAACATACCCAATTAATTATTGCTGTTAATTTGTGATTTCTGATTTGTCTTTCTTAAAGCATGCTTGCTGATGATCAGATAGTTGGTGTGAAAGTCATTTCAGCAAGAATTTTAAACAAAATTACAATTTCTCTACTGCATAATTGTGTACTTACTGGTTGTACAATTAAATTATTTTCAAGAAAATTTAATTTCAATGTGCCACACCTATATTCAGATTTGGTTTTGAATTCTGTACATCTCTGTCTCACTACAGACAATCACAGAAAAAGTTTTCAGCCACCCTGGATTGAAATTAAGTATTAATTTTGTTTTTATCAAGCTGTGTTGTATTGGCAAGTGATTTATTTGGTAAAAAAAAAAAATAGCAAAGAGATTGTTGCATAAAGGAAACAGCACTTTAATGTTGTTGTAGAATAAATCATTTTTATTGAGGGGGGGGGAAGCTACTCCATCTTCTCTATTTACACAAGAAAACATAGTGTCTCACTGAAAACTGGCCAAATACATTTCCAGACACAGTTTTGTTGGCCAAACCTTTTGAAGGATTTCTTTATGGATTTTTTTGGCAGGAGAAGTGATTTTAATGGAAAAGCATAAGATGTACCAGATGCAGTTTTCTGGATTGCCATAAATGGTTAACAAATGATTGGAGACTGTTGTAAATGTCTGGTTTACAGCAGTCCATGCTGAATTTTGGCTCTGCTCTTGCTTTTTATTCACTTCTTTTTGTATACACAAAGTGCATGTTGAAGTCCTTTTCAAGTGTAAGATTCCATTTTAGAAGGAAATATTCCATTAAAATGTTTAGTGATAGGGTTGCATAGCCACTAGGGATGGAATATGGCTGTGTAACTGCCCTTAAAAGTAGTTTCTCTGTTCTTTTTGCCAGGTAAAAACAGAAAACAACATTAACATCTAATATAGATGATTAATATATTTGTTTTAAAATTCATCATATAAATTGAACAGGAAACATGAGACTAGGAATAGTGTGAGGTTTACTTATGACTTGCTTTCAGATGCTGTTTATCTTCTTGTGGCATTAATTTTTTTAATACCCTTTTACTCACTGGAGACCCAAATATCTCCCTCATGTGCACCTACAACTGCTCGTGTTCATAATTACACTGAAAATATTTTTCTTCAGATATTGGGGTCCTCTTTAATCATATTTACAAAGCAACATAATTTTAAGTATAAATCCTTTTGAAATCATGGGTTTATTCTCCTGTGCCTTAGCCTGGTGTTATTGGAATGGTTTTCAGTGCATATGGATGTAGTTGTTACAAGATACACTGTTTTATAATACATATAATTTTGTTTGGCTTTTAACTTCTTTTGAACAAGGAGGTTTAATCCTTAAGTTCCTTGAATAAAAACTCAGCATGAGGTTCATCAGTTTTATTCATATTTGTGAAGCAAAATGTTTATATAAAGATGTGGAGTGTTTGAATGGGACATAATAGGTTGTATCCATTTCACAGCCTGGCTCTTTGATGTGTGTGCACCTAAACTCTGCTCAGGTTCTTAGGGAGTTCTTGAGAACCATGTTGTGTCATCATAGTTGGGGCATGCATTTATTAAAGCTTAAAAGTCATGTGGAAACTAGGACAGAATGTTTTTCATGGAATCCTAGAGTTGGAAGGGGACTTCAAAGGTCATCTTGTCCAACCTCCCTGCAGTAAGGGACATCCTGCTCTAGATGAGGATACTCAGAGTCTCAGCAAGCCTGGCCTTGAATGTCTCCAGGGATGGGTCCTCCACCACCACTCTGGGCACCCTGGGCCAGTGTCTCACCACCATACGGGGAAGAATTTCCTAATGTTTCACCTAATCCTGCCCTACTCAGGTTTAAACCCAAGCAGCCCCTTCCAGCTTACTTGTAGACCCCTTCAGGTACTGGTAGAGCTGCTATGAGGTCTCTCCACAGCCCTTTTCGTGCTTCTAGATGATTTTGAGGGTCTTACCAACTTACAAGATGCTGAGACTTCTTAGAAATCAGCTAAGTTGTGAGGTTTCAATTTTTAATGGTTGCAATGTTTTTACAGGTGAGATCAGAAGAGAAATGTTAGAAGATGTGCAAAATAAGCTAATGAATCTCATGAACAGCACAGAAGGAAAAGTAGACAAGTAAGTCTTTCACACAAGACTTGTTACAGATTTTTTGGGGTTTATTCCTCATGATGGACACACTGGCACAACTGCAAGAACAGTGCAGAGAAGGGCTTCTGTACATGATTGTGTTGTTTTACCTTGGTTTTTCTCACATTTTTAAATTGTTTGGTGGTGGGAAATATTAATTTTGATTAGTAAATGTGTATCTAAATTTGGATTACTGATGCATTTCTTAAGTATAAGTGTGCTTCAATAGCTTGAGCTGTGCAGAGGGAAAGGAAAGTTCTTAATGAACATCTGTTGATAGTGTGGTTTGAAAAGCAAACCCTTTTGTGTAGCATCACCTGGATTTGTGTAAATATCTCTTCCTTGGTTTTTTAAATTTTTTATTATTTTTTTACCCATTAGACCTGTAATGAGGCTAGGCAAATAGATTCCTCTTCCTTCTGTCTTCATTTGGGACTGGATATCTTTTTAAGTGCTTTCCTGAGTCAAGATGTTAAAACAGATTTTGAGTGTAGTACATGGATCACTCCTTGCTTGTGTTCAGTCCAGTTTCTGTCTTACATGTGGCATGTCCACACTGACAAATCCCATATAAGGTATGTTATAACTTGTAGGGGAAGGAAATTGGTGAGGTAGCCTTTTATTTCCTTGTATTAGATTTGTTTGTATTATTATAAGTTAGTCAGGAATATAAGGAATTGATTTTACACTCTCAACTGCTGCCCACAGATTGTGTAACCAGCTGCTTTTGTTCTGCAGGCTCCTGATGAGGAATCTCTTTGTTGGACACTTTCATACTCCAAAAAATAAACGTTCTGAAGTGTTAAGGTTAATGGGAAGTATCTTGGGAATTAAAAAGGAAGAACTTGATCAGGTAATACTTGCCAGAAAACCAGGTGACCTGTTTTAATTTGTGATCTTCTTGCCTACAAGTGGAAGGACTTGCTGCTAAACTGAATGTGACTGTCCCTGCACTTTCTGTGGACAAAGGGAATTTTTTTGTTCTCGTCTGAATTCTTTTTTTTTTTTAATGCAGGACATACTGATCTTTATGAAAATAATGCTATCAAAAGATTATATTGAGTGGATCTCACTTTGCTGAGGAATGCTGAGGCAGAAAGGAGGGGATTTAACTTTGTGCCATTGTAGGTGTAACATGCCAGTTACTTAGACAATTGCCTTCCTTTCCTCTATCACTGGGCATTGTGAGGACTGTGGGGCTTATATTTTTAAACAAAATGGTATTTAGACTGTTAGTCTTTGGGGAAAAAAGAGAATAAGATTGTGACAGTAATAAAATTTGAGGGTTTTTGTAGGATTGTCTTGTAGCTACAGCAAATGAATACAGTGAATGTGATGTTGCAGTTTCTTATTTGCTACTTTATTTTTATTTTCTTACGGTTTTTTATACTTTCTAGTTATTATATGAAGACCAAAGAGGAGTTACAAGATGGGTGACTGGCTGGCTTGGTGGAGGAGCTGGGTCAAAAAGTGTCCCTAATACACCTTTGAGGCCAACTCATCAGAACGTTTTTAATAGTGTAAGTATTTTTTTTGTGCATTCTTTGTTTGAGTAAAACAAACAGGGCAGTAGGATGTTAATGCTGATGTTTGGCTCAGTAATAGATAGAACTTCTTTTACTGGTGCTACTTTGCCTTGCATTATTGGATTTGTGTAACTGCTTTGGCGTAAGGGCTTTTTCCTGCACTAAAGAAATATTTAGGCACTGAAGAAAACTATTCACTTCTGAGTTTCGGGCTAATACATAAATCTAGTCCACTGGTTCTTTGGTTCACTAAAGTGTGATCACATGAAGTATGGTCTTCATCTTGCAAACTGACAGTCCTGGAAGTTAAATACATGTGAGAGTCTGGAACTCTGCAGTACTCAAAACCATGACATTGGATATTGATCACTCTGTTCCCATATGTCTTTTTAAATTTCACTTGAAAGGCTTTCTCAACTGCTGCAACAAGTACCTTGTGTGTGCAGCAGATAAAGCTGAAATTTTAAGCTTTGAAACACTGTTAAGCAACAGTCCTTTTAATGTTAACCTGGAAATGGAAAGTTAACTTTCCATTTTGCAGACCAGTAAGTAATGCACTCAAGGATAGGACACTGAGAGACTGGGATTTCTGGATTCCACTTTGTTTTGTGGATCAATGAGAAAAACATCACGTTGAGAATGGATTCCTGTGAATTAACTTGAAATATAAGGATTTGGTTTTGCCTCCCAAAATAATGCAGGCACTTAGGCTGCCAGATGATTGTGGTCTGATTAACATGGACATAAAAGAGCAGAATTAATGCTTTTTATGTGTAGTACAAGCTTTGTTAAGTGAAATTTTATCTTGTGGTGTTACTGACATCTTGATTATTCCCTTCTTCTATCATTCAAGACATTTTGGCAATTAAAACAAGTGATGCATTAGAAATCTTTTAAGTTTTCTAGAATCACAGAATAGTTTGGGTTGGAAAGGACCTTAAAGATCATCAAGTTCCAACCCCCCTGCCATAGGCAGGAACACCTCCCACTAGATCAGGCTCCTCAGTCCCTTGTCCAACCTGGCCTTAAACACCTCCAGAGAGGGGGCATCCACAACCTCTCTGTTCAACTACCTCTTTCAGGGTTTCACTACCCTCACTGTAAAGAATTTCTTTTATTTTCAAAATACACCTGATCTAGTGGGAGGTGTCCCTGCCTATGGCAGGGGGGTTGGAACTAGGTGATCTTTAAGGTCCCTTCAACCCCAACTATTCTATTCTATGATTCTATTTCACTAAGAGCAAGGCAAGTACTAAATGCTTCATTTCTAGTAGCACTACAAAATCCTTGGGAGGCTGATAAAAGCTTTGTTTTCTGCCTTGTGTGTGTTTTTAACTTGCACAGCATCAGAAAGATAGACTAACTGGTAGCCTCTTGTAGTCTTTTTCAGAGTTGTTTGTGAAATTCCTCGAAACAGAATCCAGCCCGAGTCTTCCTCCACCCAAGCTCTCTGTTCATGATATGAAACCTTTGGGAGCAGCAGGAACCAGTAAAACCAGCAATACCCCAGCCAGCAGTCCAATGCAAGGTAAAATTTGAAGGAGAATTTGAGTCTTTACACAAAAAATGAAAATGGTTGAAAGTAGAATTTTCAATGGGATTCCAATGATTGTGTGCTTCCTCACTTGCCAACTATGAATGATTTCTACACACTTCTCCCACCCAAATTTTCTACTTTATTTCACCTTCTTGTTCTTCCTCCACCCTTCCTCCCCACTGCTTTTGTGCTTCCTAGAATCTCAATACAGATGAGGAAGCAAATTCCCTTTGGTGTGGAAAGTTCGTAACAGCACCTATTAGAGGCAAAGAGATGCTTTGCAGACAGCTCTGTTTGGGCGAACTCAGTCCTAATTTTCAGCATCCCTGTTATCAGCTTGGTTCTCAGTGAAGAAGGCAGGGAATACCAGCCTTACAGTGCTTCTCTGGTGGCTACAACCTGGTTGCTCAGAGAGGACTGAAATAAAATCAGTCAAATGTGTGGCCTTATTTGAAATCTCTAAGTGTTTAACGTAGATTCTTCTGAGAGAGAACAGTCATGTTAATATTATGCATGTTGAGGTGGTGCACTTTTGTCTTAAGTTATGTCAGCTGAGCTGATGCAGTTTGTTCTTAATTTCATTTTCATTTATTTGAGACTTTTTATTTGAGAATTGACAAATTTTCATTTATTTGAGACTTCTGCAAATCAGGACTGTGTTAAAGTGAAGCCTGGTTTGGTTGAAACTTTTAACTTTAAGCTTTAAACTCAGAGAAAACCCAAAAAACCCCAAGAAAACAACCCTGAAAGCCTATGTGTTAAGTGATCTACATATATATATTTGGGGTGTGTGTGCAGAAGCACCCTCTTGAAGTAGATGATGTTACAAAGTATGAAATACCACTTGATCTCTGAAAAGTAGTAATTTTTTTTTAAATAAACCTACATTAAGTTTTCTTTTAACTCTTCTTCTTTGTGGTATAAGAGCAATATTGTAGGTAAAGTACCTATTTTATTTGGCAAAAAAAACCCATGTCTTTGCTTGGAACAAATAAGTTCATGGTTCTTTTTATCCATCCAGGAGCTAAATTGCTGGCTTGTAAAACTAGACAACCATTATATTTATATATATCTTTTTAATTGTTTGGGTACATTTAAGGTTTTTGTTCCTAGAAATGAACCATATGGTAGCAGTTTGGAAGTGCTGGACAGAGATGTCAGGATAATATCCATGCAGCAACGCATTTATGAAGATTAGAATGTTTATGTGATGAAAAGCCTTTCTTAAATAAAAAACATCTGAATGAAATCACCTATCCAAACAATTAGTACGATATGGGAACCTCAGTTGAGTTTCTGCTCTACATCTGGTGTTAGAACCTTGAGGACAGGTTGCATCTGGAGCTGAGTGCAGATTTGATGGGGGAGGAGATGAGAGGGTCAAGTTGACTGTTTATTAATATGCTTTTTTTCTTTTTTTAATCTCTTTCCATTAGTAAAACTAAAGTTTTGTAGGAATTTGATTAATGAGTGAACATTAAGTTTTGCCTTAAGGCTAAATTGTGGCTTGCTGTGTTTGTGGTGTTTATTTATGGGAGTTTTTTTGGGTTTTTTTCCAATATACCGTGGTGTGGGAATCCTACCCACTGTGTAGTGTGTGCACAAGGGTCTTTGTGCCTTTGCATTGTGCTGGAGACAACATGACAGTGTAGTGGGAAGTGTCCCTACCCATGGCAGGGGGGTTGGAACTAGATGATCTTGAAGGTCTTTTCCAACTCAAGCCTTTTTATGATTCTTTGACACTGCAGGCAAAGGGTCTTCACATTGCCTGTGACAGAGATGTGTCATTCTTTTTGGGTAGCTTGAGCTCTTGCTGAATTTTAGCTTTCAATGATCACAATACAGTTGGCAGGTCCTGGGAGTGTCCTGACCTTACAGCCTTGTAACTGGTGACTTGAAGTGTACACACTGAAATTGTCCAGCAAAGGAAGCAGTGGCAGGTGAGATCCAAGGTGGGAGAAATCTACAGTCCATAGCAAGAAGACAGTATTTTCACGTTGGAGAAGTAATAATTAATTTTATAACATGTTTGTGAACAAATGCTGTGGGTATTGGGTAGATCCTTTCTAACAATGTGGTTTTGTCTTTTTGTTTGACATTTCAGATTCTGCAGTCTCTGGAACGAGCAGGAGACCAGACACAAATCCATTCCTAGCACCTCGATCTGCAGCAGTGCCTCTTGTCACACCTGGCAGTGGTTCTGGACATTTGCTTATGAAACCCATCTCTGATGCATTGCCTACTTTCACACCACTGCCAGTGTCCCCTGATGCCAGTGCTGGTGCTGTTCTGAAGGACCTCCTGAAACAATAAATGATCTTGATTGATATGATGACAGTGGCACTTTAAGGAAAGGAAGAACACTATGCTGTATAGAATTTATCACAATGAGGCCTTCTGTACAAAGTTATGTACTCCTTTGCAATTATACCTTGCTTTTGTTTTAATTAGGAACAAACCAGTGATTTGGGAATTCTATTAGTGTTGTAACCACCTCCTTTATAGCAAGTATTCATTTTGAGTGTGGGTTAAATCTCAAACTGGGAAAAATGAATGTGTCTTGTTGCCAGATTATCACAAGACAAACAGAAGGGTTTTTTTCAACCTTCATTGTATTCTTTGAGTTGTCTCAATCATGACCAGACAGCATTAACTCTTTGGTGTCATGATCCAGTTATCCATTAAAATGAGCTGCTATTGTCAGTGCACCTTCAAGATCTAGAACTTTAAAAATATATCTCCAGCCAGAATTGATTGTATTTTGAGGTGTTCAAATGACACAGACTCCAAAGAATAAGATGGTGAACACGTGGGAGTGTGATTGGTGTACATTTGGGGGAAATCTGAGGCATGTTCCTCTCTTTTTTGCACAGTTATTTAAATATTCCCCCGTAAAGCTGTTTCCAACACTCATCAGCACCAAGGAGGTAACTGCAGAAGCCAGGGCTTCACTTTCTAGAGGTGTCCATGGGATGCAGTGGGCTAATTTAGTAGAAGATAAGTTCACATATATATAATGACTCTTCAGTGCTCTAAGATGTATATTTGAAAGACGTTTTATCTTGTTGGATCTTCCAGATCCAAATGTAGGCTTAAAGCTTGAACACGTGTATAGAATTTAAAGGGAAGAAGATGCTTTCTTATCTCCCATGTGTAAATAAATAGGTCTTTGTAAGACCAAGACCAAAGTCAGTTACTCTCTTGACTTTGCTGTTGTTAACTTGTACACTTTGTTTGGCAGGTAAAGAATGAAGTTTTGTAGCTAAAGGATAGAGCCAGGAGAGTCACCTTGCAAAAGTGGTCTTCATAATGAATCAGAGATAAGACATCTTCAGCTTAAAATGTGTAATTCCTAAATCTTTTTCTATGCCCTTCCTTGTTTAGTCAATATTAAGGTAACAGTTGTGAAAGTTCTATATTAGAACTGTCCACCTTCTCATTTTTATTAAGTTCCTGGATTAAATTGTTTAAAAAAGAGTTATATTTAAATAAAATTAATTACTGGAACTTGTACAGAATCGAGGAAAAAAAAAAGGAAGAAATCTTTGCATTTATTTATGTAGAGGTCAAATAGTTTTTGGGTTTTTTTTTTTGTTGTCTGTCTGTCTTCTTAATTATTGTATTAACCTTAAGAACTGCTCGAGTCCCTTTTTCTCCACTATGTAAATGTTTCATGAAAGACCGATGGAAATTTGGAAGTGGGTTGGCCATGTTAAATTTCAATTTTTTATGGGTTTTTTTTTTTTTTACTTCATTACAGACCAGGTAATTTAATTTGGAAGCTTGATTTCATGAAGGATGGCAGCCCCACATAATATACCAAAGTCAGTTCTGCATTACCTAATAAACATGGTGGGAATTTGAAGTTACCTCAGCTGAGGATGTTTCAGTGTGATACTTCAAATGTGCATCTTCATTTAAACTGGACTGGAATAGGTACTTTTTTTCTATAATAAATAGAAAGGAGACTGAAATCAGATAGCTTCTGTCCAGTCTCTTGTTTTGGAGTCATATCTATTTAAAGAATATAGCTGCTCCAAGATAAAATTGCTATTTGGTGAGGGTTTTTTTAAATTATTTTACTTAAGTATTGTTAATTTCAAAAGGACTCATGCTGCTCTCCTCTAAATATAGTAATAGAGCAATTCTTAATTTTTTTTTTACAAAGGTTTTCAGCAGAAAATGTAATAATTATTCATTTCTCTTCCAGGAATCTTTTATAAATGCTAATAAATAAAACGTGGTGAGAGCATTTGTGTCTGCAAACCCTAAATCAGCTCTATTTATACAGGGAGCTAGGAGTTTGAGGAGGGAACTCTAAAACCAAGCAATTCAGATTTCCTCCTTCACAGAGAAGACAAAAACTCTAGAAGAGAGATCAGAAGCTTCAGTCCTTAAGTCCTAGGATGTCTGTTGAACTATGGAGAAAGTCCCCATGGCTGAGAGGTCTCTCCTAGGACTTATTCCACAATGACATTGGTGGGTTCTGTTGTTCTGTTGGAAATCAAATGTACTCTGTGTTCCAGGCAGTACTTTCCCACTGGAAAGTGTAGAACAACTTCACTTCCTCATCATTCCCTTCTGTCATCAAGTGTTTCACAGGGTATTATAAACCTTTTAAGATTTTTACATTTTTTTAATTGAAACGAGCGGATATAGTTTTTCCTTCAATTTTTCTTTTGAGTTTACTTTGTCCTCCATAACTGTTTTGTATATATTTATCTTACTGGTTTCCCACGTGTAAGTGTGCGACTCATGGTGTCTGTCCTGTTCATTGTGTGGGGCTTACACAAAACAGTGGGGGTAGGGGGAAAAGGAGAAATTCTCTATAATTTATAAGAAGGTGGATTAGTTAAAAACTTTTTTCACTTTACTTAGTTGACCGACACCTTGCTTTTGCAAGAAGAGAGAGCATAGTCCCCTTAGTTTTGGTTTAACAACCTGTTAGTTATTTTTAGTAGTTAAAGAGCACAATTCTAGTAAGAAATTAATTTTGCTAAGTTGATGTAAGGAGGGAAAAATAAGGGTTGGAATTTTCTGTTCTCTTTAGACTCATTTGTTGCTCATCCTGCATTCCGGGCAAAGATAAGGAAGTAACTGATCTCTCTAATTGTTACTGTAAAGAATCCACAATTATTTTTATTTTTAAATTTTTTTCCACTAAAAACAATTACATTTAAATTTTACTTAAGTGTTGAAGTTAATCACTGCCATACAGCCATAGAATTTGTTGCATTACAGTGACCAGCAGAGAAAAGTTGTTTTTTTTTCTTAATTAACCAAAATATCAGTTCCCAGCCTGTTTTATTATTATTACTCATCCATATTTTTATCTCATTTTGCTTGAACAGTTATTATTAAGGCAGGCTACCTGAGATAGATGTAGCAGTGACTGAGGGATAAAGCAGGAGAGACAAACTGGAAGATGCCTTGTAAGTATTGCATCTTATCACATCCCTCATGGCAACTTTTGTCAGTTTTAAGCCTTGAGGTTGTGTTGTTGCCAGTTTTGATAACTTTTTTGCCACGTTATCAGAGTGAAGTTAAAGAGTAATTTTCCCAACCTTGTAAACATGACATCACGTTCCTCCCAAACACTCCCAGCTTGGGATTAGATATAAACAGTTGGGTAAAAAAGGCAAACATTGGCTTAATGTGGAGAGAGATGAGTATTCTGTAGTGATAGCAGGGTGATATCAGCTTCTTGCACTCTTTAGAGAGGAGCCTTTTATCTAGACATTCAAACTGAAGTAGTCTTTGTGTCAATATCTGCTTTCTTAGAAAATAATACATAAGAATCACCAGTCTACAATTTTTGTTCTATAATGTCATGCCATTATATACTGCTGACTTTATTTGCAGCCCTACAAAGCTTAAGTGTAGAAACCAGTCTGATTAAAACGAAAAAAAAAAGGAGGAAGAGATGGTAGCTAGTATTTTATTTAAAGAAAAAAACAATATTTATGTGGCATATTGTTTAAAGAAATGCAGTGCTGAGTCTTGGCTTTTTTATTATAGAGTATAAGGCATTTTAAATGTCAGTATCTCAAAGCATTGCCTCTCTAACTCTGAAGTGGACTTTTTAGGAAGTAATTATTAAAGCCTGCTGTCAGCAAAAGCATGCAAGAAATGTGGCCTGGTGTTTGCTGGTTCTGTTAGATCTGTTGAAAAACTAATTTGGACAAATTTACTCCTTTTTGGGAGTTCAGCCACACTGCTGAAATTCTCAAACATCTTGCCAGGAAATAGTATCAAGTGATTAAAGGCTTGTTTTCCCTCGTAGGAAGTAACAGTTGGAAGATAACTAAATTTTTTTTCATGCATAAAAAGGGCATTTATCACTCAGTAAGTGCCCATATTAAGTAATTTGGAGTCAAACTGTGCTTTCTTACTGAGCTTGTGGCATTGCTGGTTACATCTAATTTCTTTTTAAATGCTCACAGATGTCAAGCTTCATCCTTCCTCTTACCTCGTGTTAGGGTAGCCATAAAAGAGCTGCTCAGAGATTAGATTTTAAAATTTGTATTCTTTGCACTCAGCTTTCTGGCTGGCAGTGCCAAACTGCTTTTGCAAAGGTTAACCTTTCTTGCTCTGTGATGATCAGAATCATAGAGTGGTTTGGGTTTGAAGGGATCATCTAGTTCCAAACCTCCTGCCATGGGCAGGGACACCTTCCATGAAAATATAATAATATATATGACTGTGAATACCCACAGTAACACCAAAAATATTTCCCATACTTGTCTTAAACAGACAAAAGTTCCTTTTCCTCTACTCGTAACAATTTTGATTTGTGCTCTTTTGTGTTTTGGATTGTGATTTTCTTGGGGGAGGGCAGGTTTAAATGATTCTCAGTGGGAACCATACACGTTTCTTCCTATGAAGGAAAACAAGAAGCTTCCTCTGCTACTCCTAATTCTAGCAGTGTGCAATGTTACATCCACAAAGTGTCCCTGCTCTTAAGCCTGCTTTCATAGAATAATAGAATGTGTTGGGATCGAAGGGACTTCTAAAGGCCATCTAGTCCAGCCCCTTACAGTGAGCAGGGACATCCTGCACTAGATCAGGTTGCTCAGAGCCTCAGCAAGCCTGGCCTTGGTGGTCTCTGGGGATGGGACTTTGACTATCTCTCTGGGCAACCTATTCCAGTGTCTCGCCACTCTTTTGGAGAAGAGCTTCTTTGTAATAGAATCATAGAATGG
>VZTY01019933.1:4646-48275 GCA_013400935.1 Turnix velox
GTGCTTTCTCTCCTGTAATTCTTGGCAGCAAAAGAATTATCCAAAGAGGAATTAAAGAAAGTTTGTTGTCCTTCAGCCCATGATAAGATCAAAGATTTGAGCAATCAGATGGACATCTGACTCATAGAAATTGCTGCCTGTTTGTTTGCCAGACCATGTAATTTTCCCCTTTCTCTCCTTGCCTCTATTCTCTTTGATGTAGATTATATGCTGCCTGGGACAGGCAATACCTTTTTATTATTTAATTGTGCAGTGCAGAGCACAAAAGGTTATTCTAGTCTTGGTCTGGGGTTGCAACAAACTTCCTCCATACAATTTCTGATATATCAAGAAGGATTTATCCCTATTACCAGAAACACTGCTGTATAGGATGGCACAAACCCAAGTAGTTTATTCCATTGAGGACTGAATGTGACTGGCAAAGTCCAAACGACACTTCAGTTAACCATTTAGCAGTGATGCATTTAAAATTTTTAGAAAAGCAGAGGCATTCATTGTCCTGTAGTTGGTATTTATCAAATACTACCAAATATTGTAATTAATTTGGATTTCTTTGATGAAAAACAAGCCCTTCAGTGGGAAGGGCTGATGGTATTAGCAACCCTCACCTATGTTCTATTTGATTACAGAGATAACGTGCCTCAGTTTCTTTAATTCTATATAACTTTATATATACAGCACTTATAGAAACAGAATCATATAATCATAGAATGGTTTGAAATGGAAGGGGCCTTGAAGATCATCTAGTTCCAACCCCCTTCCATAGGCAGGGGCACCATCTACTTCAAGTCTACCTTTCTTTTTCTAACATTTGAAGTGTTGCTGGACATTTAGTTGTAAAAAGAGAACTGGGTTTGAAATGTACAGAGGAAATCAACAAACAAAAAAATCTTTGCATACTAAGTATTTCCTTTGCAGGTCACATTCCTTGCCAGGAATTGTCTGTGGATATAGAGTACTATTTGAGGCACGATGCCTTGATGACAGCTGTTCATATGGTGCCTTTAGGGAACAAATCTTGCTCTTCTTAAAATTTGTGTTTGTCCAAAACTAATTACTTGCCAAACGTTAATGAATAGCACCAAGTCACTTGCTTGCTCCTGTGTAACACTTAAGCACGTTTCTAGTGATTTCCATTCATTCCTTCCTATTAAAATAAGGAACTTTCATTGGGTAGATGTTCAAATTAATACCCAGAATTACTCATNTTACAGAGATAACGTGCCTCAGTTTCTTTAATTCTATATAACTTTAATTCTATATACAGCATTTATAGAAACAGAATCATAGAATCATAGAATGGTTTGAAATGGAAGGGGCCTTGAAGATCATCTAGTTCCAACCCCCTTCCATAGGCAGGGGCACCATCTACTTCAAGTCTACCTTTCTTTTTCTAACATCTTAAGTGTTGCTGGACATTTAGTTGTAAAAAGAGAACTGGGTTTGAAATGTACAGAGGAAATCAACAAACAAAAAAATCTTTGCATACTAAGTATTTCCTTTGCAGGTCACATTCCTTGCCAGGAATTGTCTGTGGATACAAAGTACTATTTGAGGCACGATGCCTTGATGATAGCTGTTCAAATGGTGCCTTTAGGGAACAAATCTTGCTCTTTTGGAAATTTGTGTTCATCCAAAACTAATTACTTGCCAAACGTTAATGAACAGCACTGAATCACTTGCTTGCTCCTGTGTAACACTTAAGCACGTTTCTAGTGATTTCCATTCATTCCTTCCTATTAAAATAAGGAGCGTTCATTGGGCAGATGTTCAAATTAATACCCAGAATTACTCATTTTCTGGGCACGTACAGCCACCACCTCCATCTGGGTATGGACCATGTTTCTGTTTTCTTTTACCCTTATCTGACAGAAAGCACTGCCTGGGAAAACACGGCTGTTGCAGCTCCAGGTGATGGATCAACAGATACTGCTTGTGCAAACGCAAATGGGGACATTGATGAAGCCCAGAGTGATAAATCCATGTCAGGGAAGTGAATTTGGGTCAGGTTTTGCCCTTTTGTGCAGCCCTGATCTGGCCTGGATCTGTGCAGCGCAGCCCTGGTTTCCATCACTCTCTGTCTCTCTCAAAGGCAGGTTCACACTGCCCTCAGCAACATTAATTTCTGCCTGGATTTCTGATCAAAACAGAGGTCAGAAATGAGATATATCTCTCATTAAAACTTTTACAAAAGCAGAGGCATTAATTGTGCTGTGGTTGGAAGTTCCCCTGGTGGATGTTGCATGAGCAGAGCTCAACTTCTTGGTATTTATACCTTGTGGATATTGCATGAGCAGAGCTCACCTTCTTGGTATTTATAAAATATTACCAAATATTGTAATTAATTTTGATTTCTTTAATGGAAGACAAGCCCTTTGGTGGAAAGGGCTGATGGTGCTAGCAATCCTCACCTATGTTCTATTTGATTGCAGGGATAACATGCCTCAGAAATGAGATATATATCTAATTTCTGAGGAATTAAAGAAACTTTGTTGTCCTCCTTCAGCCCATGATGTGAACAAGAATCTGAGCAAGCAGATGGACATCTGACTCATAAAAATTGCTGCCTGCCTGGCTGTCAGACCATGTCATTTTCCCCTTGTGCTCCTCAAAGCAGGTCCCCTTGCTTCTCTTCTCTTTGATGTTGATTATATGCTACCTGGGACAGGCAATAACTTTATAATATCTAGTTGGGCAGTGCAGAGCACAAAAATGAGAGATCTCTCATTTCTGAGAGAGATCTGCCCTAGAGCAGGCAGGGGGGAGAGAGGAGATGGAGGGTGCAGGGGGAGGGCAGGGTGACCGCTGTGTTTGCTCTTCACCCTGAGCACCTGCCACGTTCCCCCCTTCAAAAGCAAACACAGAGAAACCCCTGCAAACACACAGTGGGGAAGGTAAAAGTGAGGCCATCATCTTGAATATGCCCCTACTTCCCCTTCTCCTTGCTGAAAAGTACCCCCAGGGTCACACACTGCACTCCACGACCCAGGAATGGCACTGAGGNGAGGGCAGGGTGGCCGCTGTGTTTGCTCTTCACCCTGAGCACCTGCCACGTTCCCCCCTTCAAAAGCAAACACAGAGAAACCCCTGCAAACACACAGTGATAAAAGGCTGTGGGGAAGGTAAAAGTGAGGCCATCATCTTGAATATGCCCCTACTTCCCCTTCTCCTTGCTGAAAAGTACCCCCAGGGTCACACACTACACTCCACGACCCAGGAATGGCACTGAGGAGCACGTCACCACTGGTTAGCATCTCCTTTTTCCACCCCATTTTCAACATATTTATTACCATGGCTGGCAGTCACTGCTTTTCCTTGTGTGCTGAATTTCCTCCCATGATGTGAGCAGGGAAAGTTCAGCCTTTGAAGGGCTGGTGAGGTCGGTTATTTGGGGACAGGGCTGACATTTTGGGTATTTGCATCAGATCTGCCTCATGCCGTTACAATCAGCCAGGCTACCAAGGCTAGGAGCTGGAATGATTCAGGGCCCCGTGGCCTCTACCATAGAAGCGACTTAAATTCCACTAAAAATAGTAATAATAAGAGAAATCCAGCGACATTTAAGCAGAAGTCTGGGCTGAGTCTGAGCAAGGTTGGAAAAGAGCAAACAAAAGATTATCTGTCCTTTGAAACACCCACTTTCTTGCCAATTCAAATATTGACCAGCTTGCAGCAGGGTGGAAATGGCTGAGTTTGCTTCAGAGATCACCCAGGAAGAAAAAAAAAATTATGTTTGGAGTCTTGCAACAAAGGCCAGAAGTCCAAAGGAGAAAATAGGCATCGTGTGCATTGAGAAGGCTCTCTCAGAGATGCTGCTTCAGTGTGAAATGTAAGTGGAGATACAGATGACCCACCCCCACCTTCCCTCAAGCTGCTATGTGACTGGTGCCCAGTGGTGGCACCAGTTTAAGGGGTCACTCTGAGAAGATCTTTCCCCCCCAAGGTGTTTGTGTGTGGGTATGATGGGAAATGGATGGAATATCTGATCTACCAGAGAAGTTGTGCAGTCAGGGTATCATTCAAACAAATTCTTTCTCTAATCTGGCATCCAGCTGGTGTGTGCAAGCAGAAGTGCCATGACAAGTGGTGTGAGGTGATGTTGGACATGAAAAGGGTGGAAGGATCATGAGATGGAAAGGAGGAAAAGGAAAGGCAGAGGTGAGACCTTATTGCCATGGTGCTGATGCTCACCATTCTACTGCATCAAATTACCATCTTCATGTAGCTGATTGCTAGAATGTGGGCACAGCAATGTCTTATATGGTTTCATCCATTAAGATGGCTGGGTTCCCTCCCCTTGCTGAGACAGGATGGATGGACAGACCTATTTCTCCCCACAGACCACAGAGAAGTCTTGACATGACTCAGACTGAGTGCCTTGGTCTCCAGTCACTCAAGTTAGGTAGGATGAACAACACCACCTCTTGTAATCGTCTTCTGGGGATGGTTTCCTGGACTTTTCTTCCAAACAGAGTAGGACAATAAGAACAGATCTGTAGGGTGGGGTTTTATTGATGACCAGATGTGCTTTGCTCCTCTAGACCCAGCAGCCATCAGCAAAGGACATGCTACAGGCACCCTACAGCTTCTCAGGGATCACCAGAGATCCATGTGCAAACTCTAAGGTGCAAATGGAATTGCAGCAAGTAGGGACAAGCAGTTGATTCAGTTCTAAGTGAGTTCCTGATTCAAACAAAATGCTAAAATAGCCTTTCTAATCAACTATTTCTAGAAAGTAAAAGAGAGTGAAGTCCTGCAACTTCTTTGAGAAAGCTGTTGTTCCAGGAAAATTAAGTACCAAGTGATTTATTTCCTCTTTCTTGCTCAGTTTCTAACCCTGAAATGAAATCAAACACCTTCCCACTGGACACCTGAAGTGTTTACCCATTCTCCACTATGAGTTATACATGATGGAGACATGTACACTTGGTAACTAACAAGAGTTCACCTTGAAGCCAACATTGTTCTATATTAGGACTTAATTTGACCATTATTTTAATTTTAGTGTGACAGGGGTGGGGCTTTTTTGCCTTTTTATGTCTTTTTTTTTCGGGGTACAGTTATTTTTTGGCACTTTAAGACAGAAAAGCTTCATAATAACTCTGTCTGAGATGTTTTGTAGTTCGATTTCGAGTGCTACAAAGGCTTGGAAAGATCAGTTCTGAGAATAAATAATTAGAATCTGATCCTTCCTCTGGCATTAATTAAATCTTTTATCCTCATATTAGGCCTTGCCACAGTCCTCAAAGGTATTATTACTGCACTTCAATGGATGAGGGTAAATGAAGCCAAGGGAGGTTGTAATTTAGGTCATTCAGGCAGTGATGAAAGATGAAAAATAGAGCATAAAGTGTCCCATTCTAGTAATATTTTCTTCCCATCAGCTAGTGGTGCTCCCTGTGACATCATACAGTTGTGTGGGCAGTGTTTCTGCTCCTCCTCACCTTCTTCTTGCATGAATAAGGATTAAAAAGACCTCAGTTTACCTTGGCTGCCTGCCATATGGCAGAGGAAATCACACCTCATCACCTCTAGTCTCCAGGTTCCTCCTTTTTTAATCTTCCGAGGAACAGCAGTGGAATTAGGGAGGATCATGGGGAGGCACTACTGTAGATTTAGCAGTCCCTGACTTAACTACTGGTTCTGCCACTGGCCCTGAGCTACTGCTGTATGACTTTAAGATTTCTGAGCCTCAATTAACCCGTACTCATATACCCCTGGTTAAGAAATTTGAGATATTTCAATACATCCTATTTATTTTTGTATTAAAGAAAAAATTAAATAGGAATTCATTGAGGAGCTTCCCAAAACCTGTGTTCTCTGTGTAGATAAATGTAGACTATCACCCTATATGATCCTTGTGATCCCTTCTCACTTTAAAACTATTGACTGATGATTTTTTCTAGATGAAGATGAAGTGTTTTTCTATTCTTCCTATTCTAAACTTATCCATCTGCTGCTTCTTCCGAAGTCTCCACTTCCAAATGCCATTATTCCAACACAACGAAACTTCTTCCTAACATCGCTAAAAATTATCTAAATCATTCTCTGGTCACACAGGATGCAGGACCAGATCCTCAGGCCCTGTCACATGGCTGTCAGGATTGGATTTAAAGGAAAGACTGACTTCAACCGTCTCTCTGAGGCTGTTTCTGCTCTAAGCCGTGCCATCTGGTGGCAGTTGTCCTCCCGAAGGAATGAGGTCTGGTGGCACCATCTAGTGGCTAAAGATAACCGAGATACAGGAGCTTGCTCTTTGCAGCCCAAGCTACCTGCAAGCTTCAGTAGTAAAAATGCTGGCACGGCATTTGCAATTATAGGTAAATCTGAATATAGTAAATATAAAAAGAAAACTTACCAAAGCTAATGAGAATTTTTTAATAATAAATTCTTTTTTACCCCATAATTTTTATTTCACCTTGTCACTATGAAAATCACTGAAAGAAAGAAAGAAAGAGAGAAACAAAGAAAGAAAGAAAGAGGAAGAAAGAAAGAGAGAAAGAAAGGGAGAAAGGGAGAAGAAAGAGAGAGAGAGAAAGAGAGAGAGAGAAAGAGAGAAAGAGAGAAAGAAAGAAAGAAAGAAAGAAAGAAAGAAAGAAAGAAAAGAAAAGAAAAGAAAAGATAGATTCCACAGTAATGTTAAAAAAAATGCATCCATCCAACCTCAATTCTGGGAGCTGAGATTATGGAGGTCAGACAGTAATCACTTTCAGACATTCTTCATTTTGCAGTTGCCTAAAAATAGATTTGTTTTCCCCCAGAGCTGGTACACAGAGAGTATCACATCCCTCTTCCTGAGTGAAGGATGGGAAGAAAAAGACATTTCCAGGAAGAAATGTTAAAGAAAACCAAAAGATAGTTTTCCATAAATAAATTTCTACTACTTCTCTATGTCAACTATAATACTGAAAAACATAATCAAGAGGAGTGTGACCAGCAGGTCAAGAGAGGGGATTTTGCCCCTCTGCTCAGCTCTGGTGAGAACTCAACTGGAGTTACTGTGNTCAGTAATCCAAACCCAGGATGGCTTGTCTTTCTCATACACATACCCAGAAGTAAATACTTCCAAACCTTTCACTCTTACTTCTACAAGCTTCACAGGCTGAGGTCTGATCACGGTGGGAAGCTCTGTGACATTTAGACTCAGACAGGACTGTTCTTGTTTCCCTTCTTCTGAAGACAAGGACAAAAACTTGGAGCAGGATGTCTCAGGAGAGCAGCCTATGTGTCTCCTAGTCTCTCTTAAGTCAATTCAACGAGAGAAGACTTCTTGTTCTTTAACCTTGCCTAGGGCTGAGAGCAGAAATTTTAACTAAGAGCCTGAGTCCAGCACTAAGCAGGACCAAAACATGAATTTCATAAGATGAAGTATCTCTGGTCAGAAACTTGGAGGCCAGAGCTGGCAGCTTGTGGGACCCCTGTGGGTGACCTCAGGCATCCCTCTTCACTCCTCCATGTCTCTCCTCACCCCACTTTAGAAAATAAATGTAACTGCTTGGCTTTGAGGGATTTTTAGAAATACATTCATGAAATAGCGAGTGTGTTTTCTATACTTTGCATGAAATACAGAGTATTTATTGTTCTGCATTATTTTCCTGTGAATGACTTCCCATATGGATGTTGCAAAGGCTGCTGAGGCAGATGTGGGGAGTGCCCACAGCTGGGAATCACCAGGAATTTTCTGCACATACAATTCCAGAGAAGAGGGCAATTAAAGGCCTGGGCTTCACAGCCCTTACTGAGTCAGTGCTTCCTTTGGCTTGAATGATGGCATTGTGTTTGAAACGTACTGAGGCATCTCCCAGGCCTTTGGCAGTACAGCTAAAATGGCAGAAGCTGTGTTATTCAGGGATAGAATCACATTTATGGTCTTTGTTTTTCCTTTGGAGAAAACATGAGTTTTGCAACTGGTGTCCATCACTCTGGGAGTTTACCTCAACTATTGAAGCAGTGCCTTGTCCTCTCACCTTGGAGATCATGTCAGAGGATGCAGGGAATCTAGAAAGCTTTGAGAGAGTTGCTTGACTGCAAAGTTCTGAGTTATACTTGAGTTATACCCTATAAACTTCCTCAAACACATCCATTCATTCATCAAGACAGTATGGTGTACATAGAAAGGTTGGTGTATATATAAAAAGGAGAGCTTCACCCACTAGGAAACAATTTATATCCCTCAGGACAGTTAGAAATGTAAAAATATATACACATATAGATGAGTTTCTATGGAGCAGCCACCACCCTCACTTCTTCCTTATCTCCAGCTTAAATCTCCCTGCTTCCAGTTTGCATCCATTATTTCTAACCCTTCCATCCTGGACCCTATTAAAGAGCTCCCAGTAAATGCAAAGATGCTGTCAATGTGTTGGGGTCCTTGGTACCCCCAAAAGCCTTCCTGCTCCACCTGGCTGATTGCCTCAACCACCACAGAACTCTGGCTCCAGAACAAAAAGAAAAGCTGAAGTAAGAAATAATGGTTCCTAGCACAGCATTGCTAGGTAAGGGCTCGAGATACTTATTAATATTTATGACTCCATTTATTTTACAAGCAAAGCACATGACCTGGTAAACCACCTGGACTGAATTCTTTGGAAAATTATATCCTGCACTCAGAATGGGCTTTGATCAGGTCAGAGCATAAGTACACAATGACTTGGAAAGGCTTTCTAGGAATCCAAGCATTTACCAGTTGCCACAACCAATTTGTTTTGACTGTCCTTCTGAAGGCTGCCCTACGCCCAGCACAGGCAACAGATCCTGGGTGCACTAATGAATTCTCAGCTGAAAGAATAATTAATCTGACACTGCTAAAATGTTTTGCTAGATCAACAGAACATTATGACATCTCAGCTTTTATTGCTATGGGAATAGTTAAACTCTACGTGTGCAGAAGCAGAGGGGGTCACAGAGTACATCAAGGTGTAGAAGAAACTCATCTGCAAGGCAGGTACCATCCTCCCGTAACAGAAGACCCCAGCTCCAAAAGCAGATGCTCTTGTAGAGTAGAATCCTCCTTTCTTTGAATCATGTTGTTTCAAGCTCTTCTTGCCATAAAGGTGTCTCCCAGATTAGCATATTTTCTGCCCAATTTTGGCAAATGTTTCAGAGAGCAAGCTGGGCAGGCTCTGGATTGAAACATGTCTTCTTCTTGGAGGATCTATCAGTCTCTCTCAGGCTCTTCTCACCAAGTGACAAGCACTCATGGATGATTGCTCTCCAGAATTAACTCTTTTCTCCATCTTGGTTCAAAAGCAACTCTCCTTTATGGACAAGTGATGTTCATGGATTCATGAATACAGATTCTCTTGCTATAAATCACATAATTTTGACAATATAACAGTGTGACCATAAACACTTCTATACAAGCTCTACTCTTAAATATGTGTCCCCTTTCCAGTTTCATTAAATGTGTTGGATTTTTTGCAGATTTATCACATTTCTCTTTCTCCTCTGGAGATCACAAAAGTATTTTACTTGCCCTGTGCTTATCAAATTCTTGATAGATTGGATTACTCTCTTCTTCTAGCATCCCAGTCAGCTGCAAATGCCTCAAACAAGAGCTATCCAAGTCATTGCTGAATTAACAACTCATTGAAGACCGACCATCTCATGCTTTTCCTATTACTTGGAATAATTATCCAAGGGGTTTATGCAGAGATCAGAGTACTTTTGAATACTAATACCCCAAACTAATGCATTGATCAGGCACTGCCTGATTGATTCACTGGATCAAGGAGCACAGCAGGCAGGGTGAAGTAACACAGCTGGGGCAGGACACTCCAGCAATGCACTTGCTTCCCTTGTCATGAAATCTCTATTGCATTGCATGAGGCTTCTGTGCTCAGGGCTCCTATTTCACTAGGTCTCTTCCTTTGTGGAATACACTGCAGCTGCTCCCCAGATCCACTCAATCACTCAGTGACACATATTTGTGCACTTGCCACAAGGATTTTTGCTTTCTTGCTCAGCCAGCATCAGCAGGAAGTGATAAGGTTCTGCTTTAGCTACAGGAGACACAAGCTGCAGCAGGCATGCACAGAGACTCTTAGATAATGGATGGTTACATGAGGTCTTGCTCTGAGATACTCCAAGGAACTGCCATCATAAAAAAAAATAAACACCAACCCTAATAATTACTAACAGAATTCCAGGAGGCTGACCCTAAAACCATGCTGGGTTTATAATTTAATGATCTTGCTGACTTTGACAGGGCCTCTTCCCTCCAAAACATCTGAAAGTTAAATCAGAATCAGGGCTCAAACCTTCTATCCCCCTTATTTTTAACTTTGCTGCTCAGAAAGGTTGTATAGATCCTCAGTGATGCCATTCAGAGTAAAGGGCAGGTAAGATTTTTAGATCAAAGAAGCTTTTACCAAAGTCAACCACTCCAAATCCCTCTGTGTGAAGTGGCAGGCTGGAGAATTTTACAGGAACAGACTCCCTAATGTTATTTTTATGGCACCATTTTCCAAGCAGTAAAAAAACCTGAGAACAGTTTCCAACACTGCTTCCTGTTCCAATCAGCAAAAGCTTATAAACAGCCTTATTTTATAAACACTGGGCTTCGATTAGCTCAAGGGTTGGTAAAAGTGTTTGTTTGAACACCATCCCTAAAATCTTTTTCAAGATTGCCTGGAGACTGAGTTAAATGACTTCCTTAGTTGCTGTGTTTATGATGTTGTTAATCCTGGTGCTTCTGTTTCTCTATTATCTTTTAATGGAAAACAAGGCAAATAGAGGGAAATTCATCACTTCTACAGGACTTCTCCTTGAGGTGGACATCTGTCCCACCACAGGTTGAGTCCCATTGTCCCAGAGACCATGTCACAGGCTCTGCTGGTGGACCCGAGGTCTGTGCTGGGCTGTTGATGGGAACTGAGATGGGGAGCTCTGCCCAAAACCATGGCTACTGGAAAAATAATTAATAACCACAAGAATGCTTGGTGAAGGAACAAAACACATCTTAATGCTTTTCTGGTTTTGACTAAGAAGAACTTGATTTTATTTTGCTGAGAAGATTGTGTTTCACTGAGAAGTTCCCCCAGAAAAAGAAAATAAGGCATCAAGCATTCAGGAATTCAGACAGGTTTAGTGTAGGAAAAAAACCCCACCTTTCCAGGAGATGGCAATTCAGACATGAAATGACTCTTCTAAAACCAAGAATAATGAAGGGATTCATGGCAATGCATATTCTCCTTGTCACTTGTTTCCCAACCTGATTTTGCTGAAGATGTTCTGAGCTTTGCCAAGAATTTCAAAGAGATCAGAATTCAGTCCTCTGATTTTTAGGTGACATCTAGAAGTGGTCTTTCTACACAATGAAATATATGTCTGCATGACATGTGCTCTCTTTGAGCTCAAAATGTATATATTTCATTGGCATAGTAAAATGCCATAAAAACCCTATGTCAGTGTAACATTTCTTGCAGAGCAGATAGCAAAGAAGTTACTGCTGGCCATCAAATGGTAGCCCAAGTGTGCACTTCTTATTCATGGATTCAGACAATAAGTCAAACTTCTTAGTACAGAAAATCACATCCTGCTCTTCAACTCCAGGGAAAGGCCATAGAGACTCCATTTGTCTCATTTTTCCATTCCCAGAAACTAGAAAACTGTCTTAACACAAGACTTTTTAAACTGAGAAATGTCTTCTAACAAGAGCACTACATATTGCTTTGTCTGAAGGAGATCATGCCAGAGTTTGCTCTTGTCTTGGGATATATGGGAAAACTTGGGAACAGCCCCAGAGAAAGCCAATCCTCTTTCATCCAGAAAGTGACCTGAGACAACACCATCTGTGAGAAGCTGGAGTTCCAGCAGCAGCTTGAGAAGACCATAAAGGGCTTTATCTTCCAGGTTCTTCCCTTCTTACTCACAGAAATGGCTCATCCTGAGAAGTCATTCAAACACAAAATTGCTAAAACCTTTGCCAAAGCCCCCTTTTGATCATCAGAATTTTGCAGTTCAGCCAAAAATCCTCCTACAAATTCAGGTTTGCTTTGAAAACCTTAAAAAGAGCCTCCAAAAGAACCTTCATGGGACATCACTAATTCCTTTAGCAGCAACAATATCTATTCCTTGCCACAATGAAAGTGTAAAGTTGGGAATCTGTACCACATGAGTGTCTTATACCCACTGTCAAAACCCAACTTCCAACTCTGGCAGTCAAATCCTTTTGTCAGATGTGGCAAAAGGCAGCAAATGGGTGGCTTTCCCCTACAGAGAGCATGATGACAGTCTACATCTTTCAGCAGATCAAATAATTCTCTTCCAGCAGCTCATCAAGTATGTTGGCAATTTTATATGCTGATTTTGTGGTGTCTTCTCTCTCGATGTTCTTGCTCATACAGAGCTTTGTGGAAGCAGAAAGGGTAATGTAATGAGTCCATGTTGTTAAACATCATCATTACCCTGATTTCTCATCAGTAGATAGATGCTCAACATGGAAACTCATTTCTCACTCTCAAAGCTCTACTCTTTTTCCTCTCACTCTGCTTTTATTCCCCTTCTTGCCCATTTCTTTTCATTTCCTCTGGACTTTGGTACATCCTGAAAATGCACAGACATAAAGTTTTATGCACAAATTCAGTGACAGGAGGATTCTGGCTGTGCCCAGACACTGAAAGCTTCATCAGCTTGAAAAGTTCTCAACTTACCTCAAAACAATTAGATTTTATAAATTGAGAGGCTGCGTTTTGAATTCAAGGACATAAAAAAAAAGAGAAGGCAAAGAAAGGCTGAGATTCAAAATAATGAGCACAAAAGCCAACTAACATTTGTCCAAGCATTTCCTAAAACTCTTTAATGAGTACCATGTGCTGACAACCAACCATCGGCACGCACGAGCGATGCATTCACCCACTTCATTGTCCATGATGGTTTGCACTTAGACCTCAGCTCATTGTCCTAAAAATATTGGCCTCATATGCAGGAGGTCTGTTGTCTTCACACAGTTATTACTTGCTATGAGTGATGGAGCAAATTCCTGGTATTTCTGTTGCCATCTGTGCCCGTGCACTTTAATAAAGATAACTGAAATTTGTCCTGAGCAACTTTATCTCCCTTGCTCTGGGTGTAATGCAGGCTATTCATCTGGATGCCTGAAGAAATCTTTTTTTCTACCTCATATGTGCAGCATAATGTAAGGAAGAAAAGAAAAAGTAGCCTAATTAATATTTTAAGTTGTTCTGAGAATATAGTATGGACTGACAGAACAGCTTAGTACAGCCTGTGGAGATACCTGTGGAGGAGATTTATAACAACAAATTGAATAAAAACAATATATTAATATTAACACTATATTGATTAGTAATAATTAATGGATAGTATACATAAAAATAAAAGCACTTGAAATAATTTCAAATGTCAGATATAAATAAAAAAATAAACAAACTGTTCTATTTGTGAAATTGGAGCAAAATAATAAAGCCCATCACTCTGGATTCACAAAACACTCTGATGACATGCAACAGCCACACACACTGCATCTGATGCACCCCCTGGTCTGGAAATCAGGAATGCAAGGTATCCTGGGAACCTGGAAGCAAAGAGGACTGCAGAGTGCACTTGAAGTTCAGAATGTCAAGTAAATCCTGGGCTGCATCAAGAGNGGGGACCTCATAGTAGTTTTTCAATACCTGAAGGGAGCTACAGAAAGGTAGGGGTAGGATTTTTTAATAGGGTCCAGGATGGCAGGAGTAGGAGAAATGGATGCAAATTGAAAAGGGTAGATTTAAGATGAAGATAAGAATGTGAGGGCATTGAGACACTGGAACAGGTTGCCCAGAGAGGCTGTGGATGCCCCCTCCCTGGAGGTGTTTAAGGCCAGGCTAGACAAGGTACTGAGGAACCTGGTGTAGTGGGAGGTGTCCCTGCCTATGGCAGGGGGGTTGGAACTAGAAGATCTTTAAGATCCCTTCCAACCCAAACCATTCTGTGATTCTACGAGTTCTCTCAGCTGGAGTTGCAGCCTTTGCCTCTCCAGTGTCTTCCACTTAGCGTGCTATTAGCATTCATTAGATGAGAGTGTTTTTTTGTGATGTGGGTGCATCTCCACCTGGAATGAGTTGAAGAAAGCAGAAAGGCCATCAAAGTGCTGTCAGATGTTATTAACATGGAGCCTGCTAAAATCTGGTCTGCATCTGAACTACTGGCACACAGATGACAAGTCCTACATCCCATTAAGTATTTCCTGAATCCTCAAAGGTTCTGCTCATGTAAAAGATGCCTCTGAATGGGTTGTCATACTTTAAATGACACAGCAAAGAATAAGAGAAGTATTTCTTATGGTTTTATTAGTGAATTTTCAGTCCAGTCCCTGTATCTTCTTTCTGCCACTGTTTAGTCTCTCAAGAGGCCTCCTTGCACAGAGTCTTCTGCCCTCCATGTTTCTGCTGGTGGTGAGACTTGTGCTAGAGACCAATGACCATGACAACCACACTGATCTATGAAGGACTCTCTGACCATGGGCTGGCTGTCCAAACCTTCTCCAGACAAGATGCACAACCCCTTACCATATTTTCAGTCTCACAAGCAACTTTTCACCAGATTTATGTGTCCTGAAAGTGGCTCCCTCCTCTGCTGTTGCTGCAATTTTCTCCCTCTAACCTTTCTGCCCAACTGCTATTTTTCACCCCTTCTGTTCATTCCTCCACCCCTCTGCAACTTCCATACTAGGAATACTCTCCTAAGTGCTTGTGACAGCTGCCATCTTGGCCCAATAAGGAGTGATTGATCCAGCATCTCTCAGAGCCATGTGCATTTGATGTGCAAAGCCCTCCAGCTGGGTCTGTAATAACTCATATCCTTTGTGGGTTACACATCAAGCAACACTTTTCCCATCAGTCACGTCTTTCCTGATAGGAAAGTTCTTCCATGAAGCCCTTCATGGCTAATCTGCCACCTCCTGCAGCATGGGATGGAAAAAAGTTCTGAAAAGCAGTGTTTTGTATCACTTTGATGAAAAAAAGACGATTTCCATATCAATTTTGTTGAATAAAACTTTGAGGGGCAGAGATTGTGAAATTTTGTAGGATGTAGACTATGATAAGAGTAGTCAACTCATAAATAGACGTGAGACTCACTGAAAGAGCCACATTGTTCTGTATTCATTGAATATTGCTGTGTTTCCCAGCTGGGTTCAGATCCTGCTCTACAGGAGGAACTGCTGCCATCACCATCAGGGCAAGGCTGAGGAGAACTTCTCTGTTATCTGGGAAACTGGCTTCCAACACTGAAATTTAGAGCTAGACATTCCTGTTTTGTGAGGGAACAATCTTTCAGTACACTTGAGTTGGAGACATGATGGCATTTTTATCCCTGATGTTTGTGTGTGTGTGTGCAGCTCTCCATCTTCCTTTGGGACCACAAGACATGACCAAAGACCACATTACATTTGCAGCAGGCTGTTGCCTAGGTTTTGCAGAATTTTTCTTTTTTAATTTTGCTCAGGATGTCTTGGGAACTGGTTTATGTTGCACACAAATGTGAAATCAAATCCCTCTTCAGAAATTAGATTTACTGAATTTTTAGGTGGTTATAGAGCAACCTTCTTTGATGTGTTACTGGCTTACAAAACAGGTCAGAACCAGTCCATGTAGATCAATATTTTGTCTCTCAAAGACAGTGAGATTGTTCAGCCGGGAGAAGAAAGGCTGAGGGGGGACTACATAGTAGCTTCTCAATACCTGAACGGGGACTACAGGAAGGCAGAGGTAGGACTTTTTAATAGGGTCCAGGATATCAGGACTAGGAGTAATGGATGCAAATTTGAAGAGGGGAGATTGAGGCTGGAGATAAGGAAGAAGCTCTTTACTGTGAGGGTGGTGAGACACTGGAACAGGTTGTCCGGAGAGGTTGTGGGTGTCCCCTCCCTGGAGGAGTTTGAGGCCAGGCTGGATTAGGCACTGAGCAACCTGTTCTTCTGGGAGGGGGGTTGGAACTAGATGATCTCTAAGGTCCTTTCCAACCCAAACCATTCTATGATTCCTCACCATCTGCCAATTTGGGTCTTGGTGATTATTGAACTGGAAGTGCTATCTTGGTATTGATTTGTTTCTCAAGTTTTCCCTTCATGATTTAGTCCCATCTCCCATTGATCTAATGTGAACTTTTAATTCTGCATCCTCTTGCACCAAGGAGCATTTATGGGCTAATTAAATGTTGCACGAAGTACCATTTTCTCTCCTTTCTGTTTCTTTTCTTAAACCTGCAAATTTTGCCACATGCAAATTTCATTTGGGAGCTCTCCCCCTCAAAATGAAAGACCTTTGGAAATCATTCTATCACTCTATTTTCTCTCCTCTGTGCCCTAGCAGTGTTGTTCTCTTCTGGTCTCTCATCTCCTTCCAGACTTGAGTTCTACTCTATGCTTCTCATGTGGAATTTGCTCTGTCTCTGTTCACCTTTTTCCTTGGCTTATAAATTTTTCCCAATTTTCCTGCATTTTTGGAGAGGTGAAGAACCAAAGCTGTGCATTGATTAAAGAGTCAGCTGCATGATCATTTTATAGAGGGTCACACTGATGTAATTTGCTCTCTCTTCTTCCATAAAACACATTTTAATCCCCCACAACTGACAGGTTCTGTGTGAAGGAAAGATATTTACTGCCATCACTTGGCCATAAATAGAATGATCTGGTGCAGGATCTTCATTGGAAGTCCAGTCAAAATTCCCTAAGTCTGTAAAGTAAATGTGAAGATAACAAGGTGACACATTAACAAAAAATCTAAAGGGGATTGAATTCAGGATTAATCCTTCTCTGTAAAAGGAAATGAGACAAAAAAGTCAAGTGTTGTAACAACCAGTTCTCACTAATGCCAGCAGTTTTAGGCACATCACAAGGAAAAACCCCAAGGAGCAGGAAATGTTGTTCTCTGATCCAAAGCCCATTAAATCATTGGAGTCTTCTCATTGATTTCTGAAAAATTTGGCATGGGCCCAAATTCCTGAACTGATTTTAATCCAAAGACATAAAATAAAGTAATATGAGAGGAGTCTGTATGGAGGGACTTTGTCTGTGAAGCCAAATCTGAAAAAAGTCAACCAGAGCTCCTTCCAGCTGCTATATCCTTTATTTTTCTGTATACTATCACTCTTTATCATCTGTGCTTAATCACAATTAATTATTAATAATGACTGAATACATGTTACCACGTACATGGAATGTAACAGAGAGGTAAATATTCTGAAAATCTCAGCTTCAAACAGCAAAATTTGCTGTGCAGCATAATGTACACTCCATCATAATCAAGGTTGCTCTGATACCTAGAGATGTGCTTGTATTCAATGGCCATGCATATAATTTACAAGTTAAGAGATGATTAATTCAAATAAATGGGTTTTTTAATAAAGTGTGTCATTTTTTTGACACAAAATAGACTATCTTTGATATCATGATTCAGATTACCAAATCTATAAGCAATATCTTGAAGAAACACTATTATTCACATATCAATTTACTCCAAAAATACACAACTACAGGACATCCCAGTGAAACAATAAACTTCCATTTCCATGAGTAGATCAAGGAACTCCTGGAAGCAAAGCAGCCTCTGCAGAGTAAAACCTGGATAAGGATTTCTGGGATCAGTGTTCCAGAATATCATGATGCTTTAACAGCAAAGAGATGGAGCTTCAGTTCATGGCTGCTGTCACCTTCAGGTTTCTTGTGTGCCTTCCCCATCATGGCCATCTTCAGAGCAGAACTTGCCATAAACACTTCTATAGCTGGAGACCACAAGACTCTGGGATGAGTACAGATATGAGAAATGGTGGTGGAAAAGGAGTGCTTTCAGCCCTGGATGGATGAATAATTTTGTGGGACAGAGAAGGAGGTGAAAATTCATGTCCTTCCTTGAACTTTAAAAAGCTTCTGGCCCATGAGAATTACAGCACTTGCAATGCAAAGAGCCATGATGGAAGAGCAGCTGGGTTCATACTTCTGCTCCCCAAGTCTCTCTGATGGTAGATAGCATCACAGTAGATTGCAGTCACAGCTTAGGAACAACAGCCACCTCCAAGTTGTCCCTGGCTGCTGGCAAGGTGGCAGGATAAGACAATGTTCCAACTCTTGCTTGGACAAGTGGTGAAAAAATGATCCTATATTGACTTGCTGTGGGAGAGAGAGGACAGAAAGGTTGCTGTAGGACAGGGATTTGCAGAAGATGCCTTGGGAGCTCTTTGTTTTGTCATCATGCATCATCTTCCATCATTGTTAAGGAAATGAGACCTTGTTAGAAAGTATTCTCTGGAGATGCCAACACCAAGTGTCTCTTGAAGTATTCAACTATTCTACAGCAGATTCTCACAGGAGTTCAGAGTAAAATATTCCTCCTGCCAGCCTAAGGCAGGGAGAAGAAATGCACAGGAACATTTTCATCTCATTGCAGGGGCCCGTCCTTGCAAGTGAAGGAGAAATGACTGCTCTTATTTTGGATACACTCTCTTTGATGGCAACTTTTTGTCCCCACAAAATGAAATCACATTTTTGTACAAACCAATCAGTCGGTCTTGGACCAGCTTGAAAGCAATGAAGACAATTTCCATGCCAATAATAATGTAGAGGGAAAAAAACAGGAAAAACTTGGGATGTTCCAGCTGTGTATCTCCAAACCCAATAGTTGTCAAGGTGATAAAGCAGAAATAAAAGGCTTCCTGAAAATCCAACCTGGTTTCCCAGTTTGGAAGAATAGCAGCTGCACAGGAGATGTACACAAAGATAACCAGCACCATTAACACAATGGGCACATCGAATTTTTCTAATTGCTTCCCAATTTTGTCAAAATTCTCAATGACTCTACTCATTGTCTTTCCCCTGGTGAGTTCAGGACATGAACTCCATCTCTCGACACCTTTATTACTTGGTGGTTTGAGGTATTCATTTTCTCTGGCAATCAACATCTCAAAAATTTGGGCATTGCGGGACTTTATTGGCTTCCCCTTAAAACCTGTCTGACTTTTCAGCAATTCCATGATAGTCAAGGGTTCATTCACAACTACTTTAGTCTGTGCCCTGGATTTCAGTTCATCCCCTTTGCAACACGTGGACCCAGAGAAGAGTTTAGAGGCCAGAATTTTTGACTGGAGTTTCTTGAACTCATTGTAAGACTTGGACAAGACGGTGGCAAGGATGTCTCCCATGTCTGTCAGGACCAAGAACATCAGGGGGATGCCAAATAAAGCATACAGCATGCAGAGATATTTTCCAATCCGTGTCACAGGATAGGTATTACCATAACCTTGAACAAAAACAAAAAGAGGAAGAGACAGGAAAGAGATAGAACATTATGATACATGAGATATTCACACCCTCTGAGCTTTTTATTGCTGTCAATTTAAAAGTCAGTTTTTAGTCCAGGTGATACTGGACTTTAGTCTTTAGGCTTTACTCTGAAGCTGTTCAAATTTATGATCCTCAAATACTGGTTACTAATGCTCTTCAAGCACTTGGACCTTTGGAGTTCATCAGTTCTATTGAAGGAACTCTTCCTACCTTATCTGTACTCTATCTTTGATTTATGCTTGACAAGAAGCCATGCAGGGAGAAAAAGCAAAAGGTCTGAACCAGTCCAAGATCATCTTGCAGTCTATCTCCTGCTGGAAACCATGACTGGGAAGGCTTCTTGTCCTGGCCAACTGAGTAAAGAAAGAACCAGAAGACAAGACAGCAAGAGAGGTCTTTTGACCCTTAGGACCCTCTGCCAGGAAGCTGAATTGAGCTCAGAGAGACAAGAGTTGATGCTGGGGGAATGTAATGGACTGTATGTGAGCACATGGGGAATCATCTCCTGGTTGACCTCCAAGATCCTGCAGTACCTTGATGGTTCTCTTGGATGAGACTCCCTGAGCTCTGGGAAGATTCAGATCTAGATTAGACATGTAGCTATTAGGAAGAAGTTCCTCACAGTGAGGGTAGAGAAGTGCTGGAAGGGGGTGCTCAGAGAGGTGGTAGAGGCCCCATCCCTGGAGACATTCAGGGCCAGGTTTGAGGAGACTCTGAGCAGCCTTCTCTAGTGCAGGATGTCCGTGCTCACTCGAGGGTGGCTGGACTAGTTGACCTCTTAAGGTGCCTTCCAACTCAACACATTCTATGATTCTATGCATGATGGTCTGCATTTTTAAAACTGGACAGCACTATGCATCAGACTGGGACAACATGACCCATACCTCAAACTTCACTTCTTTTCCAAAGCTACTTGTGACAAGGACAGGATGCCAGATTATCCCTAGTTTATCAGATCTAGCTCTATCAGCATATGTTGCATTGATACTGTGGTTGTACTGACTTCACAGTTTTCAGTCTCTTAAAGAAAATAAAGGATCAAGTGAGGGAGTGTTTGTCTGTCACATGAGAAAATACATGTTTATTCTGCAGTACTAAGGCTTTCAAATGTCTGTTATAACAAATAGGGAAGCAGAACCAGATACATAAAATGGTGGCAGAAGTGATGTTCTTTCTCTAAATTCAAATTGGGGGGTTTATTTCCTTCTTCTAACATACTGGGTATAGAGCTTCAACTGTATGTTAATGCTTTCCCATTACAGTCTTATGTTAATTGTGTTAAATTTGAACAACCATTTCCCTTCTCACCCTCCAAAAAGACTTTATTTCTTCAAATAAACTTTATATAACTTCAAAAAGAAGTTATTTCTTCTCTCCCTTCAGAAACATTGTTCTTTTCTAGATCACCTTCCAAACCACAAACTTACCCAATTAAGTTATTGACTATCTGTGCTTGTCAGCATTTGAGAAATATGAGCAAAGGGATAAAAGTGGCTTTGGGAATGAGTGTGAGGAGTTGTGCTCAGCCACGCAGAGGGAGACAAAGCCAGAGCAGATGTTTCTGTTTGATCAAGGTCCTCCTTTGGAATGAAACATCTCAGAGGTGTGACTCAAATATCTCTGTGTGCTGCTCTCCCTCCCAGAGAAGTGTGAGCAGCAATGGCGTGGCTAATAACAGAGCCATGGATTTACAAAGCCAAGTTAGACATAAATTACAGGTAATCAATTAAGAAACAATGAATGCATAATGAATTACCTCTTCCAGCAAAGAAAACACTACTCAGCATAACACAATAGTGGGAAAGATAAGGTTTTAGTGACAAACTGAGCTTTCTTTTTTACTTTACATCATGTAATGATGCAGCTCATTAGCATATACTATCACTGACTAATAAATTCTGACTTGACTCTGTCACTCAGACACGTCTGCAATCTGTGTTTGCACAACCAGCCCCTCACAGACTCATTGACAGTACTCAGGAGAAAAATCCAAGGGGATTTGCTTTTTTAGTTGGTTGGTTTGTTGTTTGTTTGTTTGTTTTTTGTTGTTTTTAATTCCCTGGAAGCAATACATTAGAGAAAGCAGCAACAGCAACTAATTCTGCAGGAGGTTACTTCACCTCAGAACTTACCCACAGTTGTGAATACTGTGCAGCAGAAAAAGAGAGACCCAAAGAAAGTCCATATATCTTTAGGATTGACAAACCAGTCCCGTTCAGCTGTGTTGAGCAGTGCATGGATTTTATCCTTAAATATTTCCTCATTTTCTGTCATGTTATCTGTTAGAGTAATAACAGGGGGTACGGTGAGTGTTTGTGGAACACCACACAAGGAGCAGCCAACCTGTCATTTCGGGGAAGTTTACTCCAGATGAGGATTTGCTCTTTTAGAAGATAAAAATATTAAGCTCACCCTATGCCCTCCCATCCCAAAAATAAAGTGGATCCAGGGTTTTGGTGAATAAAGAAACAAGGAAAAAATAAATCAGCTATCCTCCAATAATTTCAATGTCATCCCTCCTCCTCCCTGTGTCTGAGCCCCACTTCGAAAAAGAATATCTACAGGGATGATTGTCCCAAACACAGCAGAGTTACCTGAATGAAAGTCCAAGCCTTTGTGTGAGCCCCAGCACAGATCCAGGAGGATTTCCACCCCTTCTCCTCCCCTTTATCCTCCCACCAGCACCACTGTATCCAAGACAAATGCCTCTGTCTGAGCATCCCATTGCAAGAGGGTTGGTAGGGAGGCTCAGGACTGGGAATAGAGGATTCCTTGGGAAATACCACGGAAATTTCCAATGCTTTTTAAAGACATCAGGTAACTTGGGGAGAAGGGAGAACACAAGCACCTCAGGGAAACTTTTTCAGGCAAGAACCAGGGAAGCTTGCAGTCAGAATCACAGCAAAGGAAGAAAAGGAACATTCATTAGTGAAGCAGAGGGAAAATCCTGCTTGCGGGTTCAGCTGCTAGTATGTTGAATAATCCCTTCAAAAGGCAAGGAAATCTCACTGAAAAGGCAAGAGAATGAGGAACTCCCCTGTAAAATCAAATAATTTTGAAATCCCAGTTACATACCTGATAAATTTCTGGAGATGTGCCACAGGCTCTGCAGAAATTTTCTGTATTCTTCACTCAAATTGACCTTCCGGTTACCTTCAATGTGGGAAAACATGAGAGCCCCGAGAAAAGCATAGATCACAAGAGACAGAATGAAGCAGGCGTGAGGAAACACTGCCCAAAATATTTTTTTACACACCCTTTTACCTCGCAGAGGCTGTGATGTTGATGCCATCCTAAGATCTCTTTTGGATTTGTTGGTTTGTTGGGGTTTTTTTTGCTTGTTTGTTTTTTAATTTTGTGGAGAAGACCCAGCTTTTAGAATCAAGGGTGAGGATGTGAAATCATTTGCCTCCCAGAAAAGCTTCTCCTGTGAAAACAAGGATTGTTCTGCCCTCAGGCTTTCAGATCACATGCCTTTATGAGTGAAGATTGCACTACAGTCCCAATGGGAAAGCAGCACAACTAATCAAGCCTTGAAATACTTCTCAGTTGATGACACATCACTCCATCCCTGAATTAACATTGATCAGGCACACAAATTACCAGCTGCTGTGGGTTTCCATTGGTTAAAGTTTTTTGTTCTGAGCTACACTTTCCCACTGATACCAGCAGAAACATTCCTGGCTCCCAGGAGGGAAGAAGCACAGTGTAAGAGATTGTTTTCTTTAAAGATTTCTCCCAGAAATGAACAGGGAAATTTAAAATTAATCAAAAGAAGGGGTTGGCACTAACTGTTATCACCTCTGGGCAGGCTTTAGAACAATTTAGAACAATTGATGACTTATAGAATAAGTCATCTTACCCCATGTAGTCTCTGAGGATCCTCTGAATGAAAGATTTTCCTCAGATAAGAGTCTATAATGTTTTACCCAGTTTGTACCTGATGAAAATCTTATTAATTGAAATTCCCTCTGACCTTAGTGAGTAAGAAGTGCAGGACTCAGTTCAGGGATAGTGATCTTGGCCAGTTATATCAAACTTTAAAAATAAAACCTTCCTTTTCTTCCATCACTCTGAAACACTTGGAGCAATAAGTGGCATCGCTGCCCTTTACAGTGTTAGTCATGGTAATATGGGGAGTTGAACTTTACAGAAAGAGGTATTTAATATTTCATTTCTGGGAGTCTTTCATTAAAAATTGAAACAGCCTTGTGTAGCCAAGACCTACTGAGCTGTATGCAAGCAAAATGTCCATACTGTGAAGAAATCCTACACAGTTACAGAGGCTTCTTCTGGGTCAAACCCTCAGCAAATTGGATCACAAGATATCATATTCCCATCAGGATGGAAGCTTTCACTACAGAAAAGAAGCTTTCAGGGCTAAGACAAAAATAAGCCTGGGTACTTGCTGCTTTTCTGGTTATTATCTGCCTTGTTGACCCAATAGCCTGTTTGACAACAGATTTATAAATCCTCTTATGGCAGCTAGTCTCTGTTTTGTTGGGATTTTTCCCCCATTGACCCGAAACACAGGGCTGAAAGCAGCAGATGTCCGTAATTGATCAAAAGCAGCAGAACCTCCTTAAAGTCTGTTGAGACAATGTACTTGGGTTTAGTGTCCTTACCAAGAAGCAAGGGACACAGAGAGGACAAAGTGTTAACTGGAAGAGCTAAGTGTGCAACTGAACAAATGCATGGTTTGCACATACCTGGAGCAGACAGAGGGGTTGTGGTACCCTGCTCTCAAACAGCACATATTAAAAGTGGGAAATTTCAAAGAACAAAGGTATGGATGAGTTTCACACATGAAATGGGCAGGGGTAGGGCTTTTTAATAGTGTCCAGGATGGCAGGACTAGGAGTAACGTGTGAAAATTGAAAGAGGAGAGATTTAGGCTGGATGTAAGAAAGAAGTTCTTTACTGTGAGGGTGGTGAGACACTGGAACAGGTTGCCCAGAGAGGTTGTGGGTGCCCCCTCCCCAGGTTGGATGAGGCTTTGAGCAACCTGGTGTAGTGGGAGGTGTCCCTGCCTATGGCAGGGAGTTGGAACTAGATGATCTCTAAGGTCCCTTCCAACCCAAACCATTCTATGACTCTAAGTAGTGCCTTTGGCCAGGGGAAAAAAATTATACTACATTACAGCAGTCTTCAAACTCATGGAGGGAGCAGGTGAAGAGTTCAACTGTTCCTTGTCTCTTCTGGGACCTGAATTAGGGACCATCAAATAGAGTAGTATCTGGCTTCAAAATAAGTAAAACAGGATGGTTTCCACATATCTGGAAAATTCTTTGCCAAAGGATGTTTGTATACATTAAAGAAGAGAACAGAGAGATGCTTTGAGCAACCCTTGAGACTGACTGTGAATTACACACAGTCCAGTAAAATAGTTTCCAGCTGGAAAAGTGCAACAAAGCACTGAGCCAAATGGACCCTATCTATGTAGAAGTATACTCACATTTACATTCTTCTAAAAACAGTTCTCACTGCCCAGTATGGTCATTTTGACACAATTTATCCTGTGGATTTTTTCATCAGCATCTCAGATAGAAGCCTTTTTCCTCCAAAGTGCTTTAAAGCCTTCTCCTCCTATACATGGGAGGACTGTGAAGTATTAGGCAATTCCCAGGAGCCTCTCAACCATTTGCAACATCAGGCTCTGAGCTTGTGACAATGAGAAAATTCAATAAAAATATATCCAGAAATTATTTTTTTTACATTATTTGCCTAATCTAAACCATTTCCCACTATTGCTGCATTACATGTTTGAACTTGGTTGCTTAAAAGCAAATCCCACTAACCACAAGTTATTCCAAATTGAGTTACTGGTACTTGCACTGAGAGATTTTTGCAATAAAGCATTTCCTATTCATGCTAATGGACAAACAACCCACACTTTTCCAGATTTCCATTTCTTTGATTAGAGCAAATGTGAGTGCTCTGGAGGTGCTGCCTGGAAGGAAAGTTTATGCCAAGAGTTGCAAGGTTTAATTATTCCTGTACCAATATACATCTATTAGAATTCCTACTTCATCTACTGCTCCTGGATTACAATGATTAAACCAAGAAGGTCATTATTTGAGCAGTGAGAAGTTCTTCAATAATCAATAAAACTCTTCCTGCATCATGAACTGTGTTGTCAAAGACCTGCCCTGTTTATTTCTCTTCCATGAAACACTGGTGGATTCAGAGTATTGTACTGACAAATGCTCGATGTTCTCCTTCTCTGAACAAAACCAAAGGGACTTGAAAGACTTTTTTTCAAAACAAATGGCAACAAACTAAACTGTTTGCTTTTGTTTGCAGCCAGCATTGATTCTCATGAGAATGTTGTCTGAGAGCCCAGCCTGGCAGTACTTCATGACAATGTGTGTTAAAAACATTCAGTTCAAAATTAGATGTTGACAGGGATTGTGGAGGATTTGCCTAATTACTCTAACACAGACAGCCCTGAAAGCATCTCCAGAATGCCCGTTTATACCTAAGCTCACCAAGAAAATGGGTGTTTCTGTTTGAAGGTGACATCAACCCCAAGCAATAAAATCCTACCTTGAAACACAAATAAGTTGTTTGTATTAAGAAAGCAATCTGGAGCTGTGTAGACATTACATTTGACTCCCAGATATAAAGACACCCCACCTGGTGAGGAAGGGTGTTGTAATGTCCATGAGCACTTTTGAAGGACTTTCTCCATCACACACTTAACCCTGTCCCTCCTGTCTCACAGGCTCGAGACCCATTCCTGTGGGATTTCAGCCCACAACAGAGCCCAGAAGGGTGCTGGCGCAAGCCCAGCACTGACACAGACAGGTGAAGTTTGTTTGAAGCATCTGTGTCCTGCTTTTCAAGTGCCCTGCAATTATTTTTTTCTCCTCCCAACCACATTCCTCTGGACTAGGAGTTTTCCCAGTACCTCCTGTTCTTCCCACTGTCCCCTTGCACCTCAGGCTGCTGGGATGGAGCAAGAAATGCACTAATTGGCTGTGTAGGGTCGTATTGGATACCCCAGGGGAGGGTTCAGCTGGCTTTGTATCCATCTTTCAAAGTCTCAGCTTTCTCTTGAGTCAAGTGCTTGAGCCTGTAACCTCTGGGAATATTTGAGAGCACTCAGGACTAGCATCCTGACACTGCATATAATGCTAAGTGTATTCAAAGGTGTCCAAGACTCTCACCCTGAATAGGAGCATTTCCTGTTTCATTCTTTGTTCTCACCAAAGCCAAGCAAGAGGTCCCATCATTTCATTTGAGAGAGGTAAACACTCTTCACATGCCTCAGGAGCAAGCAAGGCTTGGGGTTTAGTCTCTGTTCTTCCTCTTTTTTAACATGGATGAAGTCCTTTGATGAGAGGCTTTTTAGCTTGGTGACTGAAGTTTAATTTTTGGGATTTAGTTAAAGCTTAGCTGGAGAAAAGGAAGCTGAGGGGAGATCTCATTGCTCTCTACAAGTACCCAAAAGAAGGCTGTAGAAAGGTAGAGAGAGGTCAGTCTCTTAGGACAAGAGCAAAAGGCTTCAAGCTCTACCAGGAGAGGGTTAGACTACAGATTAGGAAAAACTCTTACACTGAAAAGGTTATCAAACATTGGAATAGGCTGCACAGAGACGTGGTTGAGGCACCATCCCTGGAAGTATTGAAGAGATGGGCAAGCATAGAACTTAGAGATAGGGTTCTGTGATGGTTCTTGTCAGAGTTAGATTGATAATTTGACTCAATGATTTATAAGGTCTCTTCAAAGGAGATTCTATGAAAAAGCAGGTCCAGTCTCAAGGTAACAAGCTTCATGCCCTCTCTCCCACCCCCAAAGCATTGCCTGGATAGAAAGACTTGACTTGACTCTCTTATTTCTGCCCTTTCCCAAATGCAATAAATCAGCAACAGTCTAGCACACATGGGGGAAATACTACCTCCTTCTCCTCAGGGAACTTGTAACCTCAATGTTTTCTCTCTCCCAGGGCTTTTTGTGCAGCTGTCCACAAGAGCCAGGGATGCAGGCATGGTACACATGACCATGGAGGTTTGGTTGCTGCAAAGCTTTGGCTTATAATGTAGCAAAGGTCACGGCAGATGCTTCTCCCTATTTCTACTCATTCTACTGTGTCAGCCATGTGCTAAGTTTTGAACTGGAAGGAGAAGCTGCTTCTGGACAGTCAGCACACCCCCAGCCCCTTGCTGAAGGTCCACAAAGAAATAAAACCAAACCATAGAATCATAGAGTTGGAAGGAATCTCCAAAAATCATCTAGTCCAAATCCCTGTAGCAAGTAGGGAGATCCTGCATTAGATCAGGTTGCTCAGAGACTCCTCAAGCCTAGCCTTGAATGCCTCCATGGATAGAGCCTCCACCACCTCTCAGGGCAACCTGTTCCAGTGTCTCACCACCCTCATGGTTAAGGATTTCTTCCTAATGTTTAATCTAAACCTACCTTGCTCTGGTTTAAAACTGATGGATGTGGTGCAACGAGCTCAGGGAAGGACCTGCAAACAAAGCCACAGCCACTGTCACCTCACAGCAATGTGTCTGCTGCTCATTTATTTGTGTGTGATGCCTTTGAAAGCCGTGATAACACTTCAGGGTGTTGTAACAAATGGAAAGGTTAATATCTCCATGAGTCACCAGCATAAGACCCTGCCACAAATGAGAACCAGCGTGGGAGCCCCTGGGTTTCCAGATCAGCAAAGGGGATTACCAAGGTTCAGCTACATCTCTTATGCCAAAGTCTTTACTGAGTTAATGTAGTGAACGTAATGCTGGTATAGTGGAGACCATCTCAGCCCAGTAGTTTCATTTTAAGGCAAACAAGCTCCCTGCAGAGAGATCGGAAAGCTGCTTCTTTGGAATTTAATTAACATTAAAGCACGGGAGATTATATGCTGCAGGAAAGCTAAGCGGCCTGATTCATGTCAACAGAGCAGTTTTACACTATTAGAACTGGCAAAAAAAAAAAAAATCAACTTAGTTTCATGATGACAAGTCTACTTTGGCCTTTAAAAAATGGTGCTTATTCTTTGTTAGTATTAACATGGCACCGTGTCTATATAAGCAGTTTAAAAATGGGAGCGGGGCAGGGGGGGAATCTAAAACCTGAAATGCAGGAAGAAGCTTTGAGCTGTAAATACCCACCTTTGTGCCTCCAATACTGTCTCTGTGAGTGCCACAGACCATCTCAAAACCCTAATAAAAATAACAATCTACTGATCTTTTTCCCCACCATCATACACATGGTCAGTTAAACAGGACACAGACAAGGGGTCACCCTTTGCTGGCCAAATACTACTGGTGACATTGAGGTCAAATCTGTATTTGGAACAGCTCCGAGGTCACTGAGGACAATTAATCCCCCAAGGATGCTGCTTACAGTATTTTCTACCCACATCCATCCACAGCACTTTATAAACCACAGGCAGGAGCCTGTAGGATGCTGACAATCAGACACCTCTTTCTGCTTCCCATCACTGGCAATCGGACTGGACATGGACTAATGCCTGTGGCTTAGGTTTTCTTGAGCATCAGGGCTAAATTTTTCATCACTTATTTTCATCCCAATTTTCCTAATGACACTCTAAGTAATTTCTCCTCTCCTTTTGTGCGAAGTACTCTTCCAATAGCTCTGACTCCATTATCCTACCACTCATTAACCACCACGGATTCAAGGGGTGGAAGATACTTTGGCAGATGGGTGAGCCCTGGGACATCATCAAGTTGACATTTGTCTTCAGATTTCTTTCAGTTCTGCTGATTTCCTTTAGTTCTGAGCAGGCCTACATGAACTTTCCAACTCTGTTCCACCCATTTCAGCTAATACACCATTAATTAGCTTACCCTTTTGTAACACTGCCCCTTTAAATGTTTTTAGCAGTCATGGGAATAGCTCTTGAGTGCTTTTTAGTGATTCAGTAAACAACATTTTGCCACCTTAGTGAGGAATGCTCTTTCAAGCTCTAACCCCCTCAAGGGTAGCTTCACATGTTTAATTAGTTTAAGCCACAATTCCTTGGTGATGTGATCCTGCCTGGGCTGAGGAGTAAGACGACACTATGAAAATGCCTTCTTGGGCTGGAAAAGAAAGTATGCAAAAATTATCTATCTTTCCTGAGGAATTTCTTGTAAGAATTGGAATGAAGGTTTTTTTGTTATTTTCCCCCACTCTTCTCAAAGAAAAAGAGAAATCCTGCAGCACTTCTTAATGAGTCATCCGAGCCACAGGCCCCATGTGTATTCAACCCTGGCAGATTCAGGAGGACCACACTGCACCCAAGGACTGTGGTCTCTTCTCGAGACTGCTTGGCACCCAGACTGCCCATCACCAGCCACACTTGACGCCCAGGCTGTGTGCAGAAAGCCATCTAAATGACAATGACCCTCTCCAGGGTCACTTGGGAATTTGAGATGTGGGGACTGTGGAGCAGCTCAGCTGCTGCATGAACATAAAGTCAAGGAGGGTTATTGCTTGAGTCCTGCTGGGCAGCCAAAGCCAGAGGGTTACATCATACTCTAAGAGATCATGCAATGCTTTGAGTTGGATTTTGATTTGGACCCAACTTGCCAATCCAGTCATGGTAGCAGCATTTTATGAAGGACATCCTCATTTGGTAGGATTTACTGAAACAGTCAGACTGTGCTTCCAAGCTTTTCATGTAGCTGGGACTCTTGACATGTTGAAATGATTCAAAGAAGTTTGTGCTCTTGCTGTGTACTGCACCTCCAGGCTACTTAAGATGTGGTTCATCAGCCAGTTCATCAGCTGATCTGCAGGTGTAATGTGATGGCTGGTCTGTTTTGGAGCAACATTTCAGCCAGCTGTGAGGGATAGTCTTTTAACACATAGTTCAGTGTTGCAATCAGATATTTCTTCTCTCCAGGCCTTCACCAGAAGTCTTGGTGAAGCAAATGGCTTGAGTTGAGGGAAGGATTTACCACTTCTGTAGAGTTCAACAAATCAATAGATTGGCTTCAGTGCTGCTGTTGGCCAAGGTAATTTCTATTTATGCTTTCAGTAAATCTGGCTGGCATATACCACACCACCAATAAAGGCTGTCCTGCAAAACCTGTGGATGCACATGGTCTTCTGCTCAGTCCAGTGAGAACATATTACTCAAGGAGGAGAGCAAACACTAGGTGACTGAAATGTTTCAGTGCCTGTCTCTTCAAATAGCATTGTTTACCCCTCAGTGGGGCAGCCATGGGCTCTACACCCCTCTGTCCCTCCTTCTGAAGGGTTACACAAAGCCACTGCTGCTTCTCTCCCAAAGCCCAGCTCCCTACTGGATATCACACACAGCAAAAGGTGGAGACTTGATCCTTGCTTTTCACTTGAGTGTTTCATTAAAAGTGCTCTTATTTAAATTATTTTTTGCCATCTAAGCAAGTATTTCTTGAGAAGGAGACCATTCACACTGCCTCAGTGAGATTCACTTGAGTGTTTCATTGAAAGTGCTCATATTTAAATTATTTTCTGCCACCTAAGCAAGTAATTCTTGAGAAGAAGACCATTCACACTGCCTCAGTGCTACAGTGCAAGCATCTTCCTTCTCCTGCTCTTGAGAGAGAATCACCATAGGGATTTTATTGGATCATATTTGTGAGTATTTCTGTTTCATCCATACACAGATGCAGTAAATGCTGTATTTTAGGGTCAAATACAATTTCTTCCTCATCTTTTCTAGCTAGCCTTCAGGTGTTTTACCTGCTGATGAGCAGTTACTGTCTAGCTGCCCAATTTAGCAGTCATTCATGATACATGTACAAAAATCTGTCATTCAAATAATGGACTCATCTCTGTAAGAATGCAATGTAACAAGAAACAAATTGCATTTAATTACATTTTCCTTGTTTGTTACAGCTCACTGAGTTGAGACATGCATAATATCTTATCAACAGCCAGGAGAGAGTGAAGTGAAGGTCTGCTTAGATGTTTAGGTGTCTGGAACATCCAACAAATGAAGATTCCCTGAAGAAACTGTGAGGGTTTAGTGCAGAGAAAAGAAGTTTTATGGATGATCTAATTGCTGCCTTCAACCACTTGAAGAGAGGATTACAGAGAAGATTGAGTCAAACTTTTCTCAGAGGTGCACAGATGAGGAAAAAGCTGATTAGACACAAGGAAGGGGGGAAAAATCACAGTATCTGACTTTAAAGACCAGAAGAGGTGCCCAGAGAGGCTGTAAAGCCTCAGTCCTTGGAGTCTTTTAACATTCACTTGGATAGGGCCATGAAAAGCTTAATCTAACTTGGGAGCTAACTACTAGACATCTCCAGAGAGCCTTTTAAACTTAGATTCTTCTATAAGTCTATTTAACCCAGCATCACACTGTGTTTTGTCTCCTGGTTCAAGCACAACAACTAGAAAACGGTCATCTTTAAGAAATTAATCAGTCATTAGAACAAGTCTTCTACAACAGAATGCCTGCAAGGCCACTTATTCTTGGTGTTCTTTAATATTCAAGAAAGAAGCTGTGGGGAAAAGGTTGGGGAGACTCTAGAAGGAACCCTAAAATCAGGGGACAAACAGGAAGGGACTGAATCTTTTTTTCTGAACTTGCCTCCTGCAGCTGCAAGCATTTGTTACAGGACATACATGTACAGTTGGGAATGGGTGCTCAAAAGTAGGAAACACCAGGAGGAGCATTACAACTTACATTCAGACCCTAAATGCATAAAAAGGAGTTGTGTGTGCCCTCACCCTTGGCTCTGCACAGCCTGCAAGGTGGGAGTTCTGGCTCCATACACCAGGGAGCATCATCAAGTGACATTGGGGCAGCATCAATGGCCATGGGGGACAGGAAAACTAGACATCTACATATCCTTTGTTTGCATACTTGTTAAATGTAAAAAGAGATGTGATACAAACCACAGTTTTCCCTAGTTTTACTCATAAATTCATACTTCCTGCACCCACCCAGCTGTAGCAGGTGTTTTTCAGTGACCCATGGTTAACCCTCCTTTGCTGCCAAACCTTAAAGGCAGAGAAGCATCTCTGGGCACTCTGAGGGTTACAGTACTCTTAGTGACAGGGACTGTGATCAGTGTGCCCAACCCAGAGGACACAAGAGGACAGGATCACCCCTGTCCCTGCAGCCCTCTGCCCACGGAGGGAGCTTGCGTCATGTCCTGAATGCCTGCTCTCAGCAGTGATAAAAGAAGCTGATAAAAGAAGCAATGATAAAAGGACACCAATTATGGCAGCACTGAGTGCCATAGAATCATAGAATGGTTTGAGTTGGAAGGGATCTTCAATATCATCTAGTTCCAACCCCCCTGCCATCAATGATCATCCTCCTCTTTCCTCTGTCACCCAAGCAGAGCACTGAGCTCCATTCCCAAATGTGGAGGAAGGAGGTTGCTGATTTTTTCCTCCTGAAATCTCATTCCAGCATCACAGAGAACCACTCTCCTTCGTTGTGGTCAGATGTTTGTGTAAGTAAATCATCTTGGGAAGTGCCCTTTGCAGTTTTGGACCTTTTTCACCCTTTTTGAAGTGATCACTTTTTTTTTTTTTTGTTCAGTAATTTGAGACTGAGGTTGTTTACAGTCCAACACTAATAGCAGAAATATGCCATTTATACCAATTAAGCATTCAACTTAATGCTTTTATATAGCTGATTTGTAGGAGAATTTGGTCAGGTTTTGCTTTCATTTAAACTCATGTAACCTACTTTAATGGACATGAAAGCAGAATTAGATTTGTTTGTCTTTTTCCCCTTTAATGGAGCATTGCAGATATTCCATCAATCAAAACATCCTCCTCTTTCCTGCTTGGCTTCTCCCTCGCTTTCCCTGCCCCAGAACCTGCTGCTCTCTGCTGTCATGTAGGAGAAATGAGCAACACACACAACATACAATAATTCATGGAATCATAGAATGGTTTGGGTTGGAAGGGACCCTAAAGATCATCTACTTCCAACCTCCCTGCCAAAGGAAGGGACAGTTCCCACTAGACCAAGCTGCTCAGTCAGTGGGAATTCAATGGGAAAAAACATTAATTCAGTGGGAAATCACAACCCAGGGCAGAATTAGACAGTATATTAAAGACTTGCTTAGGATGGCTGAGTTGAATGAAATATAAAGGTTGGGTTACAGCTATGACCTACAAAAAATCCCTTACAATTTGTCATGGAGTCAATGTCTTTAATCAACATTTAGTCCTTCTATAACTTCACCAGGACCACAGCCTCTCTCAGTACACAAAATGGGTACAATTCACTTTGTAATCATCTGTGCAATATGTATTTTACCTTTAGGTCCTTTTATTGAAAGGTTGGAAGGGACCTTAAAGATCATCGAGTTCCACCCCCCCTGCCATAGGCAGGGATGCCTCCCCCTACATCAGGTTGCTCAGTGCCTTGTCCAGCCTGGCCTTAAACACCTCCAGAGAGGGGGCATCCACAACTTCTCTGGGCAACCTGTTCCAGTGTTTCATCACCCTCACTGCAAAGAATTTCTTTCTTATGTCTAGCCTGAATCTACCTCCTTCCAATTTACATCCATTATTTCTAGTTCTCCCATCACTTATCTTATTAAAAAGTCCTACCCCAGCCTTTTCTGTAAACCCCCTTCAGGTATTGATAAGGAACAGGAACATCTGCACTGTTTATTCAGCAGCAAACTATTCCCAGACAATTTTTCCCAAGGTACCTAGGGGGCACACACAGATGCAGCTGAAGAGTTGTAAGGACAGGACATATAAGAAGCTGGGTAACAGAGACTTCAGAGCACACTTTTCTGCTTGGAGAGGAAGATTATAACCTCCTGAAGAAGGACAGTTTGAGACACTCTCACCTATCTACATGTATTCCCATTTTGCTCCATTTTTAGAAATTGCTGCAAACAGCTGCACTGAATCCCAGAAGGGAGTGAATTGTGGTGTAGTCAGAGTGCTGGACTCATGGGCAAAGCAAAACTTGTATGAAGAGGTGCATCCCTCTGCTCACAAAACCCCAGTGCAAGAGGTGGTACAGAGTACTTCCAAAACAACACATCTGCCAGTGCTGTCAGCCCTGTATCAGGAGAGTAGTTACACCAGGGCAGGAACATGATCCACCCAGACTGGCATCTCCTCTCCTCCCTCATTTTCATCAGCAGTTGCTTAGGAAAGGGTAGGAGAACAGGGCAAGCATGGAGTGATATTTCCCCAGAACAGTCTTTTAGCCTCAGGCAATTTGCAGTTCATGGACTTCCTGAGCCAGAGATGGTATCTCCGTGACAAGGGAAACATTTCAAGTAGTTCCAAGCCCTTGAAAGAAAACTAGAGTTCATCCAGAGGAGGCATCTGCTGGGAAAACCTGCCTCCAGGCTGGGTTTGTGCTTTATCTGCATTCAAATTTGGTTTCCGGAATAGCTTCTTGGAGTTTGAAAAGGAAACAGTGGGGTAAGCAAGCAACAGCTCCTGGGAGACAAAGGTGGGGGGATACCTGCTCCACGAGCAGCCCAGGCAGCAGCTAAGGCACTGGGGGTTGAAGTCGTGGATAGAGTTAGAGGGATCTTCAAAGGCCATCTTGTCCAAGCCCTGCAGTCAGCAGGGACATCCTGCACTAGATCAGGTTGCTCAGAGTCTCCTCAAGCCTGGTCTTGGATGTCTCCAGGGATGGGGCGTCCACCACCTCTCTGGGCAACCTCTTCCAGCATCTCACCACCCTCATGGGGAAGAACTTCTTCCCAATGTTTAATCTAAACCTGCCCTGCTCTAGTTTAAAAACGTTGCTCCATGTCTTATCACTACGTGCTCTGAAAAATAGCCCCTGCCCACCTTTCCTGTAGCCCTTACAGGTAATGGTCTGCAATGAGATCTCCTTGCTGCCTTCTCTTCTCCGGGCTGAACAGCCCCAACTATCTCAGCTTCAGATCATCCTCATGACCCCTACTCTGGATCCCCTCCAATAGATCCATGTCCTTCTATTTTTTCCCTCAATTTGGTGTTAAATGTGTTCCATGTACCCCTCTTTCCTCCATCTCCTGCTCCAGCCACCCCATCCCTTCCTTCCATCAACCTTATCCACCCTTTTCCTCCCAAATCCCAGACACCTGAACTCCTTTGGAGACTCCTCCCCTCCCCAGATGTTCCCACTTTGCCTCCTGCACCCACTCTCCTATTTAAGAGCCCCGGGGAAGGGCAGCAGCCATTGTTTGCCCCCCCGTGGGGTTCAAGGGATGTTCCTCCTGATGTCACCTCTCCAGGACATCACTGGTGAGTTGCTGCAGCACATCCCAAGGGGACACGGTGGGAGGAGAAAGGCCGGGGGGCCTGGTGGCCCCCCAGCTTGGTAGGCAGGGGGAGGGATGCCCGGGAGGGTTGGTGGTCACCTCAATGTCACCTCTGGGTTTTATCTGAGCCTCTCTGCATGCTGTCGGGGCTATGGCAGGTGGTGTCGCTCTGAGGTGGATGAAGGGCATTGGTGAAGCTGCAGCCCCCTCTTGCTGGGTGGGATTCCTCCATCAGGAACAGAAAGATGACTGAAAAAATAATAAGCCTTTGAGCCGCAAACTGAGAGACCTGCACTTGCAACAGGTAAGCTTAAAAAAAAAAATAAATAATTAAACCCGTCATGAATATTAAAAAACTTACAAAGGTTTACTCTTTGCAGGTGTCTCGTCTAGCTGGGATTTAAAAAAAAAAAATTAAAAATTAAATTAAAAAACTAATTACGAAACAACTGCAAGTGACGACAAGTTGCCGCAAGAGGGCGCTCAAAGCCCACGGACTGGGAGCCGACCGGCTGCGGGGACCTTCAGCCCCTTCGGGTGACGAGACCTCCCAGCCCACAGTCCCAGGAGGATTCTGAGCATCACCTCCCTCCCACCTCATAGGAGGTTTGGGTCTCCCAAAATGTCCGTCTAGTCTTAAAAGGGGGCGTGAGGAGGTTTATAATGCTGGGCAGGGGTGAGGGCAGATTGGTGTCTTTGCAGGGAAGTTTGAGCAGGTGACACCCAGCTCTCTCAGACTCTGTGATGTGTCTTTGACACATGTTCAATGTTTGTGGCTTTTCTTTGGAAAACAGGTCAGTAAATTCAGCAGGGATGGCAGCAGTGGGCTTCTTTCTGTTTGCTGATGAATTCCTGGCACCAAATACACAAAAACACAATCATGTGCAAGCTCTCCTTATGTGTTGTCTTATGGATCAATATTTAAAGGTCATAATCATAGAATCACAGAGCCGGAAGGGATCTTCAAAGGTCATCTAGTCCAACCCCCCTGCAGTGAGCAAGGATATTTTGGACTAAATCAGTTTGCTCAGAGTCTTATCAAGCCATGTGTGCTTACCATTGACTTCCTTGGGCACCCTGGCTCCTTTTTGAGAGCTCTTGCTTGCAGCACACCACCAGAACAAGCAGCATGAGCTTCTGTGAGGTAGAAAAGGCATCTCCAGGTAAATTGCATCTTGCAAGTGTAAGTGCATGGCAAATTCTTGCTGGCTCTCCCTTTGAAAGTAGTTTGAAAAATGTTTGGGTGTCTTATTATTTTTAATCATAATACTGAAGAACCTGAGAATTTTAATTTCTCCCCTGAACCTCACTCATCTTGTCTGATCTCCAGGCTGGTATGAGATTGAAATGGGACACCATGATGGGTTGGACAAGTTCTACTTCCCCTTGCCCAGTTTCAGAGCGTGAAATATCATCCCTCCATCATGCATGATGTCCTCTGAGCTGTCTCCTTGTCTCTCAGGCCCTGCATTGTTGTCACTTTGCTTCTGATTCTGTAGAGAAAGGAGCTGGCAGCTTCTGTAACACTACAATGATGTGTCTTGATCAAGTACCCCTGACAACAAAACTTGGGGAATAATTGAGGGGGAGAATTCCAGTTTTGCCTATGAGGTCTTGAGAATCTTCTCTAGAACATACATGAGTGGGACAACAGCTGTGGGGCAATCCTGCCTGCCTCAGGAGGCAGGAGCTGAACAGACTCATCTGGTTCCCTCAAACTCTTCTAAAAATAAAATACCAGCTCCAGGGCCTGTCCTGGATAAGCAACACACCTGAATTCCTTTAGAAATACCTTTAACAGCTGATGGAGCCCCTCCACATCTGTTTTTTACACATCATCTGCCAGTACAGAGGGATGAGGGCATGCACCAGCACCTAGGGACAGTCTGGTTGTTTCTGACACCCTTGAAGGGCTCAGAGCCTGAGCTCTGGCTAATAGGATACACCTTGAAGTCTTGTTAAACCCTTCCCCATGTAGTAACAACAAACCATGTTGTTACCTTCATGGCAATCTCCAAGTACTTCAAGCAAACAAATATGAGTCAGTGCACATAAGTGGCAATTTTAAAGCAGGCTGGAGGAAGTGCACTGTCAAGGTTTTCATTAAAGATTAGCTAATTGCATTCTCTCAGCTGAATTTTTTGCTTAGGGTATCCCTACCAATCACTTTCTGGCCAGGCCAGATTCTGTACCAGGTTGTCTCTGTCCTGTGGGAAATGAAAGCTAATAGTGCACAGTTTATTTTCAGATGTAATATCTTCAGAACTACTCATTGTGTGTTGACATGTAATTTAAAATGGGATTCTCAGTCTGTTCTAAGGAAAAACACCTATCATTGTGGCATAAAACTTTGCCTAAGAAGTACTTCCTGTAGTTCCTCCTCTTGCTCGGGGGTAGAGCTGCTTCTTGTTACTTTAGTCATTTAAAAGCAATCCCAGGTACACCTGGAAAACCCCAGGTGTCCCAAACAGCAGCAGCATGGCATCTCCATTGGGAAATGGAGCTGCCTTCCTTCCCCTTGGCCAATGTCTGGAAAGAATTCCTTCCTCAAGCCAGGTGGGGAATCTCTTTTTATGCCTGCTTTGCAAACAATGTGAGACAAAGGATCTATTTTTCCATGTCTGGGACTGGAAAATTATCTGAACTGCAAGGTTCAGTGATCAGTCCATGACAGGAGCTTTGTCAGGGGTCTGGTCTGTGTCTGCATTCTGCCAGTTTTGATACCAATGTATCCCAGAGACTGCATCTGTTTTGGCATGTGTGCATTCAGTCCCTCAGATTAACCTTTTGTTTAATTACACACCTCACACTAAATACTTTGTGTGTCATGTGAGGTGAATCCTCTTTACACAGGTCATTTTTCTTTCCCCCTTCATCAGTTCTGCTGAGCATCACCCTTGGCTCAGGTGGGCTTTTGGAAATAAATACAAAGACTGGATCTGACAGCCATCGATGCATCCAATGGGATTGCCTTTAATGTATTTGCCAGCCTTAAAGTGAAATATAGCACTTGTATGGGTTTTTTTTCCCCCAAGTAACCACTCTAATTGGTTGTTTCAGTTGGGAAGACTGTGCTGGGGCTGGAGGTGTTCTGATTATTCCCTTTGTTTATGGTATTAGACTTAGACTATTGTTGATCTCATTGTTCTTATTGGTAACGTGTTTGCCTCACCAGGACAGTCATTGTGTCAGGCAAGTTGGAGTCCAATCTGCGGAGCTGAAAGCTCAGAACTGCAAAAGAAAGGCTCCAATTTTTCAAGCAGCGGGTGAATTACTCCTCCACTTGGATTATTAAGTTCTAATTATAGCCTGTTGATCCAGTTACAGTCTTGTTTGTAAATCTAAATACGGGTCTCGAAAGCCCGCGCTGTTACGTGGTTTATTTCTTAACCTGTTGATGCTTGGTAAAAAAATAAATCAAAAAACCTCAAAACTAACAGTTTCCCTAATAGAGCAGGTGGGGCTTCACCTGCTTCCCATCAAGTTCTCTTTTCCTCCACAGCATTCCTTGGGATATGTGTAGGAATAAGCACTTAATGGCACAGAAAGCATTAAGAGCAGCCATGGGTGATGAATTTCACATGATGCCCTGGTACCCATGACCAGCATTGGGGTCAGGATGAATTTTTCCCTAAGGTGAGACTGGCAAGGCCTCACAGGCTTTTTGGGAGAATCGTAGAATCACAGAATCATAGAATAGTTTGGGTTGGAAGGGTCCTTAAAGATCATCTAGATCCAAACCTACAGCCATAGGCAGGGTCACCTCCCACTAGATCAGGTTGCTCAATGCCTCATCTGGCCTGGCCTTAAACATCTCCAGAGAGGGGGCAAGGCAGTTGAGTTTGGATTCTCTGCTTTTTGGGCAGTTACCCAAGCTCTTCTGGGAATGGCACCTTAACAATTCCCTCTTGCACTGGCAGTTCTTCTAGTCCCTTTTCTTCTGTTCCTGAAATGTTTTCTGCAGCTTATCCTCTTTACAAGAGAGTTCTGCTTGGTCACCCTGTGTGAGAAGGTGGGCTTTTTCTTTTTTTTGTGTGTGTGTGCAGTAGGGTTGGATGAATCCACACACAGTGACTTCATATAAACCAAATACCAATGAGGCAGTCATCTGTGATGCCATGATGAAACTCCCTCCCAAACCCTTTTCTTTCCTCCATCTCCATGAATGTTAAATGCAAGGAAAGCAGAAGGGCCTGAGCCAAGTGGTGTGAGCAGCAGAGGTTCCCAGGAATTTTGGATGTCTGGAAATCTCTGTAGCTCTGTGCTTGTGTAGCTGCAGCATCCTCTCTCTCTTGTGAGGGCACAGGAGGGATTCACATTAAGAAAGTACCAAGATGGATGAGTGCCTGGGTCCATGAACCATGCTCTCAACCTTATTTTTTCTTCCAAGCTTTCTTTTAAGCTCCAGCAAGTTTGTGTGCACAGATTGCTTGCAAATATCTAGTATGAGCTTTCCCACAGCACCAGCCAGGTTTCTCATGCACTCAGTGAGGAGATCTATGGTGGCTTAACTGCTGAGCATAGAAATCACACTCAGGATTACCACTAAATCTTGGAGGGCTTCTCCCACAGCTACAGGCAGTGAAACACCACAACACGTTGCAATAGTGGGAAGGCATGTTTTGACAGGTGGAGGATGGGGACTAGAATCATAGAATGGTTCAAGTTGGATGGGACCTTAAAGATCATCGAGTTCCAACCCCCCTGCCATAGGACTAAGTCCAGTTCCTTCCTTCATCCTTGTCACTTAGGATCCATCTGGGAAGGAAAGGAGTGAGCTGCCCCCACTGCTGGGGAATTAAGCAAGAGGTTTTGCTGAGGTCCCTTCCTGGGAAAACTCTGATGGAGATGTGGGATATAGACATCCTAGCAGATATCACTGCAGGTACCACAGTTCTCCACTGATCCTTTCCTACAGGCTCAAGAAGGAAAGCCACTGGGGTCTGGGGGATGAAACTTACCTCCTCCCCTACAAATAGCATCTAAACTCACAGACAAACACAGATAGAATATAAGTATTGGAAGATACCAGGTCATCCCAATAACTGGGATGGGGATGGGGCAAATTTGGGAGGGGGAAGTGAAGTTATCTGAAGGGCTGAACTCACATGTCCATGCTGAGATGTACAAGGCAGGGTGGTGCTCCCTCCTGGGAGGAAAACTGTTCTTTCCCTACAGAGCCCAGTGGATGGGTTGGGGGGGAGCACAGCTGCCAAGCTGTGGGAAGGGCCTGCCTATGGCTATGCTAGCATCAATGTGTCTTCTTGAGTGGGGATGAGAGGGCTCCATCTATTCTTCAAGATGCTACTGACTCTCACCAGTGCCCCTACAGAGGTAAGAAGGAAACTTTCCATTTCTCAGATGGCTGTGACCTTAACAGGGACAAAAATGAGCCTGGGATCTATGGGGGGGAAACAGTGAGCCTGGGTGGGTCGATGAGGATGAGGGAAGCTCCTTTTGCTGCAGGTACTGAGGGAGGAAATCCACCCCTCTGATCAGGCCAGAGTGCAGGGTGGTACCCGAATTGCTGGGGCTGAGGGCTAGCTGGGGCAAAAAGGCTTCTCTTTATCTAAGGGACCAGCTGCTGGATGCCTGAAATTTGCAATCTTCATTCATCCTGGAAGATCTGTTTTCCCCCACCCCTGTGCTCATTTAATGGGAAGAAGGTGGCTCTTCTTGCTTTTAGGCTCTCTCAGCAACCAGAGACCTGCAGATACCGACCTGAGAGGTGAAACAAGGACCTTCACTCTACCCCAGCATTTGAACTGCTGAAGATAAAACCCACCACCGTGCCCGAGCACGCAAATCTCAAAGGATCCCTGAAGACCAGAGGGGAAGGATGTAACCCTGGGAGATGCCACGCTGCCACCTTCCCCCCAACCCCTGCCATCCATGTTCCCCGCTTGTTAGAAGACATCGGTGACGACCCCAGACCGACGCCAAGGGGCTCATCTCCAGCCTGGGGGGCGACAAGGGCTCGGAGAGACATCGAGGGACACGGAGAGGGTGAGAGCAGGGAGTAGCAGCAAGACTGTCGCCCCTGCGGCGGGTGGGGTGGTGATGGAGAAACTTCACCGGGAAAAATACGCCAAGGTATCGTCCAGGCATCCCCGATGGGGCCTCTGCCCTGTCTAAGCACACACTGGGATTGGGGAGAGCCCGGAGCCACCGGGCAGCCCCGGCGATGGTGCGGTTGGGCTGAGGAATCGATCTGAAAGGGCTGAAGTTCCCCAGTTCGGGTCCTCCTGCTTGAGTTTTCCAGCTGAGAGGGAGGGAAAAGGGAGCAGGGGTGTGTTTGCTGCCTGTCGCGTTGCTGCCGGTTTTACCGAGGGATGCCCGAGGAGTGGGGCAGAGCCGCCCGCGGCCCTGGCGACACCGGCACCGGGGGATGCTCCCCCCTCACCGTTCACAACTAAGACCCTGATGTGTGCCCGGCCGTGTCCGCAGACCCTAAGGGATGCCTGGGAAGAAAAATAAAATCTTAAAAAATCAAAGTAAACCACCCCCTCTTGGCCGTACTCCTTCCCCAGGGCGTCGTCAGCCGCTGTTTGGAAAGCGGCGGCTCCACCGCCGGCGAGACGGGGAAGAGAGAAATCACAGCATCGGGACAAATCCTGCGTGGAGGGAGAGAGGGGTGTTCGCTAGCCGGTCGTGTCGTTGCAACGACTGGATGCCCCGTGGATGGTGTCACGGTGCGGGTTTGGGGCGAGGCTGCGGTCCTGCGCCTCTAGGGAGCGGAGCGAACGCTTCCATCTGGGTTCTCAAAACACCCATAAAATAAAAAGTGAGGGCACGGAAGGTCCACTCTGAGATCCTGGGGGGAAAAAAGGCCGTTTCCAGGCACCAATCGGTTCTGGGGTCTACCGGCCCAGATCCAGGAGAAGTCTCCCCACCCCCATTCCCTCCCGCCGGGCTGCGCTCCCGGCCGGCAGCGGGGCATCCCCGCAGCTCCCTCGACCGTCACCATCGATCTCTGAAAATGGCACAAATAAAATATCAACGCCATCTGATAGCATGGTTTGATTTGCTCTACTTGAGCTTTCTTTTCTTCCTTTACCCGAAATTTACTTACTTATTCCGTTCAGCCATCCCCGGCCACGCTCCCCCGGATGCGGCAGTACCCACTGAAGGTCGACGACAGAGAAAAAAACAATTTTACTGATAAAATGGTGACAAAAAAAACATACTTAAGTGCGGCTTTTTGCTTTCCAGGAACAAACCCTGACACTGGCTGTGCAAAAAAACCCCGAATCTCTCAATGAAACTAAAAATCGACCGGAGCTGCGGGGAGCAACTGGTGACCTGTCAAATGTCTCAGGTTTTGGGGTTTGTTTCCTTTCATTAAAAAAAGAAAAATGGAAAAAAGTCCTTCTGTTAAATTGTTCGGGGTTTCTAAAGTGTTTAATGTCGAGGTAGCTTTTTTTTTGGATTTGAGGCAATACTCTCGAAGAACAGACCAACAACAGCAGGGAATTATTTTAGTTGTGCTTCCACGTGTGAGATATTTTATTGAGTCAATCAAATGTGTTGGAGAGGTTGTCAGATCTCTCCAAAATTGCGTTTACTCAGGCTAAATTAATTCATTTTGGATGCCTAAGAGCGCGTTGAAGCAGTATTTCTCCTTTTCTGTGTTTGCATCCATTCCCGTTGTGCAGTTTTTGGGATTTTTTTCCCTTAATCTTTCTTCTTTCCCTGCGTGAAAACAAGCAAACAAACAAAAAACCCCAACAACAACAACAACAAAAATCCTAACGTACTGTATTTCTTACTCTACAACGGGATAAAGAAAAAAATTACAAGCTCAGTTTGACATTTGTCTTTTCTTTCCTAGTGTTCCCTCAGCTGAACAGAATCCAAGCCCAGGATTTTTCCGGGGTGCTGTGACTTGCATTCCCCACTGTCCCCGACTGCCACGGGCCGGGGATGGGCGATGGACTGCGGGAGAACCCGGCCGGGGAGACACAGGAGCCCATCACTGTGTGTGCAGGGGACTCGTAGATTTAATCTCACTCTACTGTGGGAGGTAGCAACCACCAAAAAAAGGAGAAAAGATAAAAAGAAAGGAAAAAATTTAAAAAAAACTATAAGGGGGCAAAAAAGAAAAAAAAAAGAGAAAAAGTATGTTTTATTTAAAATTAGGAAATATATGCAATCAGG
>VZTY01019933.1:49673-65171 GCA_013400935.1 Turnix velox
TTTTTCTTTTAATTTTCTTTTAATTTTCTTTTAATTTTCTTTTAATTTTCTTTTAATTTTTCCTTTTCTTTTTCATTTTCGTTTTCTCTTTTTTCCTTCACAGGGAGCACCAGGATGAGTGTGTGACACGGGAGAAGGCAAACTGGCAGGATTTATGTGCCAGAAGTGTCACCCCAAATAAGTTATTTGAAAGCACTGCTTCTTCCCATCTTTCCCAGATAATAATTCTCTTTCTATCCATGATACATTTAACCCACTGATTTTTTTTTTCTTTTTTTGTTTTACTATGTGGCCCTTTGCTGTGACCCACAGTCCATTTGTCCTCTAATTGTGCCATCCTAGCTATGGGATGTGAGTAATGCTTTCCCCCTGAATACAATAACCAAACCCAGCCAATTCTGGTGATGGGGTTTTGTGCCAGTTAATTCTAAAATGCTTGGCAGCTTGCCCACTCAACTGCCAGCATGGAGGGGAAAAAAAATGCAAACAAATTCTCTATTTAATAGTCCCTGGACAGTGCAACTAATCCATCCTAAACTGGTAATGAATATCAGTGTCAACAGGTAGGCAGCCAGAGCCAAATGCTCGATGGAAGACACTTCCCCCTCTGAATGAGGATGATGTGCAAAACGTAACTTGGCAGAGGGATCCACATTCAACTCGTGCTTTGCTTAATTCAGATTAATTTTCCTGATTGCCCTCACACACCAGACAACCCAATCCCTGTTTAGAGCTGCACCTTTTCTTTCAAACACTTGATAGGAATCTCTCCTCCCAGGGAGTGTTGCAAGATGCATACATTAAAGGGGCTAATTTGAGTTATAAAATACCCCAGATGGATTTTTATATCACTGTTATTACTGCAAACATTATTTTGAGATACTGGATCCACTTATAAGGCTGTGTTTCCAGTGTTTTTTCACTAATATGCTGCAAGCAGCATTCCAACTAATCACCTTAATGGAAATTAGAGAGGAAAATGGTCTATTAGGCTATCTAATCTACCCTCACTCAGCAGTATTTTCTTACATTTTTCAGCCCAGCTTTAAATTTAAAAACAATCCACGAGAATTACTCTGCAGTCTTGGGAGGCTGTTATACCACCAGGACAGCTCAGAAAGGAGAGAAAATATTTTAAAAGGGGTTGCTAGAAAATGTGTTCTGATGGTCAACTGCGTGCTCTACCTTTAGGTTTTATTTCCTCCCATGGCTTTAATTCACACATCCCTCTGACAACTTAAATATGTGTTCTCTCTTCTGCGTCTGTACACCTGTCACTGTGACCCCACCATGTTTTTAATGGCTTTTTATTTTCCCCCTTACACCAGGTTAATAAAAGAGCCCAGGTTCAGCTTGGATCTCATTCCAGACAGGAACTTGACTACTTAATTATGTCCACATTCTGGCTCTTTTTTTTTTTTCTTTTGGTGCATTGATGGCGAGAAGCATAATCTTTCTTGCAGATTTTTCTCTCTGAAGTGATAGTTGGAATATTTTTTTGATTTGGCTCCAATCTTGCATTGACTGCTGTTTTCTTTATGAAACATGCACATATATCTGGTATCCCACAGAGAAGAAATGTGTAATATGACAGAAGAAGGGAGGTTTCTGTGTCAGGGTAGTTTGTTTTATGTCACAGTCTCAATATATTTCTACCCTCTGACTTAGGGTATGGTCCCCCTTACCTTGTCAGAACTCATCCTTATCACCTGTCTCCTTCCTCACTGTAAGCCTCTTGCTTTTCCTCCACCAGCTGATGACAAAGAGACACAGAGGGCTCTAACAGGGGATAAATCCAGATATTTTTAGAGGGGTTCTTTTATTTCCATCTGCTTTGTCAAGCTAAAGCCAGCACCTTTGGGAGAAGCATCCACAGCACCATGAATGTGCAGAGTTGGGGGTGGAGAAGCTGCTTAACCAGCCTCTGCCACCCCAATGCCATCACCAGGCTGCAGCTCATCCTCCTGTCGTCATGACAAGCTGCTTATGTCACACATCAGTGTAATGTGGCCTGTCCTGTCCCTTCTGCTGGTGGCCAGATCACTGCACAGTCTTAGACCTGGCCTGCTTGCCCACCACAACTGCTCTTCCATCAGATGCCACACCATTCCCTCCCCTCTCCTGAGCCAAACACTGGTCCTGTAATTGTCTGAGAAACATCAAACATACATGAGGCAAAGCATTCATTTGCACCACTTTATTTCTGTAACAATGAGGGAAACTGGAATGGACCATTGTTAAAAGATCACTATTTCCTGCACTGCAATAAATGTCTCATCTTCCCTGATGCTTGTTTATTTTATAAATGTCTTTGCTTTGGCTTTCATATTTAGCTGCCAGCAGGACACCATTATCCCCTGACAGCATTCTGTTCCATCTCCATTGTCATTACTGCTGAAGTGATGTTATATTGCTGTGCCTGGTCTAGCTGGTAGGGCTTTCTTATCTTGCATTTCCCATTGCTTTTCTGACCTGGACTCCTGATGAGGCACAGAGCAGAGGTGGCAATGTTTAAAAAGCAATGTTTTCATCAAGTATTAGCAATTCTGGGGTTTATTTTAGAAAGGAAAAAATAAAAAAACCAAACACAAACTCTCAACACCAAAATTGCTCTTTATTATGATGATTTCAAGCACCACTGGGAAGGAATTTTACTTGAAGTGCACCTGCAATGCAGCCCCAAGACCCTGCAGTGCCCCTGGCAGCAGTGACACAGATGGGGACAGTGGGAGGTGATGGAGGGGCTGGAGGGGCTCGTTGCCTTGCTTCTGGAGACCCCACTGGCATGGCAAAGTCCCCAGGGGCTGCAGTGGACCAAGAAGAAGTGAAAACATGCAGGGAATCTGGGACAGAAGTGCTCTCTCAAGTGCAGGGGTGTGCATGTCAAGGGTAGGGTAAGGATCCAGCTCTGGTGCCTGTGCTTCTTCCTAGGGGATACTTGGTGCTGACCTTGCAGGTCAGAGAAGATCTGAGAGCCTGGGCAGCATGGCAAGATGAGCCAGAGGCAGAGCTCCTTGAAGTCCATGAGAGCATTTCCATTGATTTCAAGGACTTTGGATTAGACTCTTAAACATCCACCAATGAAAGATACAGTACTAGAGCCTACTGTTATTTTTAGGGCCACATTTCCCTGCTGCCTGTCTGTTTTGTCAGCCTCAGAGCATCACCAGCAAAGCAGCAAAACCAACAGCAGATGATCTCTGTCAAAGTCCTATTATGTACCACTGTGCTTCTCCTTTTAAGAGATAAAAATCTAATAAGCCACCTAACTCTCCTGCCCTTCAGATGTGCACACTGCATTCCCTTATTCTCTTTACCATAGCTATGTCTCTTTCTTCCTTTTTTTAATTTTTTTTTTTTCATTTCAAACAAAATTCCCACGTGGAGGCATCAAGGTTTCCCTCCAGCTCTATTTCATTTAAAAAATAATTGGATCACTATTTTCTTGAAGAACCAAACTTCAGCAGTAAGTAATTTCTAGAGAAGTGTCAAGTGGCTCAGTATAAAAGTTAATCTTGATCTATTGGTTTGTTGGGGATGTTTAGGTCCCACCAGTTAGCTCTCCTTAAACAAAAGTGATTTAAAGCCCTTCCTGAAGAGCATGAAAATGATTCCCCCAGCACTTACATCCTCAGGGACATAATCCAACAAAAGCAGGCTTATCTTTAAGCATATGAGTAGTCCTGTCAAAGTCAATGGGGCTCCAGATGTGTTTCAAGATAAACAGAGATTTAAGTGTTTTGCCATATTGCAACTCCTTGAATGTTTTATTTGCTTTTCACTTCAATGGAAGACTTTAAATTTTCTGTGCAGCAGAAGAGGGTTCTTGCTGGATGTGGCATTAAAATATTATTTTTAAAGAGAGTGGAAAGGGAAATCTCAACACCCAATGAGTATTTTTTTAACAATTCATATTAGTTATTTCAAAAGTCACTATTCTGTGTGTTTTGGCTTGGTTTACCTGGGGCTTCAGGACAGAAATGCTGCAGACATGGAACTGAGCAGCAGAGCCCTGCCAGGCTCCACTCCAGCACTGCTACAGATTCAATATCCCACTTAAGGGAAGTCATTTCACCTGTCCCTGCTCCATCTCACCTCAGCAAAAAAGAAGACCACAATAAATCCCTTTATCTCACTGAAGATGCCTAGTCAGTGCTTGGACGGGGATTTGATAATAGAAAATGCTGAAAGCTGCTTCTACGGAAGAAATGAAGGTGGGAGAGATTATTAACCACAAATCTACTTTGGGCAAAATGTGCTTCTCTGAGTTTTCCACAAGTTTTAGGGATGAAACTAATCAAAGAACAACCCTGTGTGAACATTTCTAAGCATTTCTGAGGGTGAGACCTGCTGTCCTGGATGGCTGAGCTCCAGATGAAGGCGTAGCAGCAAAAACCACCTCAGGGAATTAAAGTAAGTAAGTTGAGCTCTGCAATGCAGTGCAGTGTGAGGGAGATGCTTGAAGTGGTCTAGCACACCTGAAGGGGGCCTACAGAAAGGCAGGGGGAGGACTATTCAATAGGATATATGATGGCAGGACTAGGAATATTGGGTGCAAACTGAAAGAGGGAAGATTCAGGCTGGATATAAGAAAGAAATTCTTCATGGTGAAGGTGGTGAGACACTGGAAGAGATTCCCCAGAGAGATTGTGGATGCCCCCACTCTGGAGATGTTTATGGCCAGGCTAGATGAGGCACTGAGGAGCCTGGTCTAGTGGGAGTTGTCCCTGCCTTCACCACCCACAGCTTGTGCAGAGAGATGTGAGCTTGCTTCAAGGTTCCTACCGGAAGCATGGCAAACCCTGACTCTGTTCAGTATGAGGTCAGAAGCCTTGGTGGTGGCAGGAAAAAACCCTAGAGGAGCTGAGTTTGCTGTATCTGACTAGCAGACATGGGACTAAATGAGCTGCTGCCAACAAAGTAGCTAAAATATAGATGAGCCCAAAGGCTGTATCTTCCCTATGAGGTCTCTGGAAACACAGCATGTGGTGCATCTCCCACCTTTCCTTCCACCCTACTGCCTCCCAGGCCACTCCTAGCTGCTCTGCTTGGCTGGGCTGTAATAATTCTGCTTTGGTGGGTGTTTTCCAGCTGTTTGTGAAGCCCTGCTCACAGCTGGGCAGGTAAGCCATGCCCAGCAGGCAGCACCAACCCTGCCAAACTGAGCAGCCCAACCCAAAAAGCCTTTCAGAAGAAAGGCTGTGCTTAGAATTATAGAATAATTTGGGTTGGAAGGGACCTTAAAGATCATCTAGTTCCAGTCCCCCTACCATGGGCAGGGACACCTCCCACTAGACCAGGCTGCTCAATGCCTCATCCAGCCTGGCATTAAACACCTCCAGAGGGCATCCACAGCCTCTCTGGGCAACTTGTTCCAGTGTCTCACAACCCTCACAGTAAAGAGCTTCTCTCGTATATCTAGCCTGAATCCTCCTTCTTTCAATTTATATCTGTTATTCCTAGTCCTTCCATCACATATCCTATTAAAAAGTCCTACCCCAGCCTTTCTGTAGCCCGCCCCCTTCAGGTACTGGATAAGTTACTATGAGGTCCTCTCTGAGCTTTCTCTTCTCTAGGCTGAACAGCCCCAACTTCTTCAGCCTGTTCTCTTAAAGTAGGAGCTCCAGCTCTCTCATCACCTTTGTGGCCTCCTCTGGACCTGCTCTAACATCTCAATGTCCTTCTTATGGTGAGGGTTCCAGAACTGGACACAGTAACTCCAGGTGGGGCTTCACCAGAGCCAAATATCAAAATCACCTCTCCTGATCTTCTGGCCACACTTCATAGTGTGACTTCATTGTGTGACTCTTCTTTGTACCCAGCCTAACCCTACTGCAGCCTGTTGATACGACATGATCAACAAATTTGGGAAAGTGAATGCTGCTCTTTTTTCCTAACTGGATAGACTTTACATGAACAAATGGGACAACATGGCCTGATGTGCAGCATCTCCCCAGTGTATCTTGTGTATTGAGATGACAGAAACATCTGGACTCATAAGATAACAGGGAGAAAATGTGTTCTATGTAAATCAGTTCAAGCAGCAGATCCAGAGAGATTATTCTGCCCCTCTACTCTTGTCAGATTTCACCTGGAGTACTGCATCCAGTTCTGGAGTCCTCAGCACAAGGACATGGACCTGTTGGAGAGAGTCCAGAGGAGGACCACAAGGATGAACTGGAGCACCTCTGCTACAAGGACAGGTTGAGACAGTTGGGGCTTTTTATCCTGGAGAAGAGAAGGCTCTGGGAAGACCTCATAATGGCCTCCCAGTACCCAAAGGGGCTGCAGGAAAGCTGGAGAGGGACTGTTCTTCAGAGCATTTAGCTACAGGCTGAGGGGCAATGGTTTTGAACCAGAGCAGGGCAGGTTTTAAATTAATAAGTTCTTCACCATGAGGGTGGTGAGACACTGGCACAGGGTGCCCAGAGAGGTGGCGGAGGTCCCATCCCTGCAGACATTCAAGGCCAGGCTTGCTGAGGCTCTGAGCAACCTGATCTAGTGCAGGATGTCCCTGCTCACTGCAGAGGGTTGGACTAGATGGTTTTTGAAGGTCCCTTCCATCTCAACACATTCTATGATTCTAAATGGCCATGACCCGTGGTGCTTAGTTCAAGGCTGAGCCCTCAGCCTGTGTATGTCAGGAGGAGAACTGAGGGGTCACCCCAGCCTGAAGTTCTACAGCATCATTATGTTTTTGCCCAACTGACACTTAGCTCCCTTTGGTAGCTCATCTTTCCATCTCCCCCTTGCTATGCCTGTTCTCTCAGGACACTTGCTGGCTGCTTAATTGCTTTGTGAGCCCAGATCTTCAGCTCCTCTCTTCACATCAGTACAGCTATTTGTCCTTTCCCTTCAGAATCAGAGCACCTCTCCAAACAGCCCTGTGAAGTACAGTCCATTATCCCTTTTCTCTGCAAAGCGGTTCTGACTCTTCATATGTAATGCACTGTATAAAAATAAAACACATTGTGCTGTCTTAATGGCACGATTCTTAAACAGTTATGGCCTCATTCTCCTTCATTCAAAGTACGTAATTCCCGTTGACAGTAGTAGGAGCTCTGCCAACAATTCACCAATTCAATAGTGAATTAGTTCCCATGATAAAAGGAGACTGACACCGAAGGGTCCGATTCTGCTCTTCATTAGGAGGAAATGAAGGTGTCATGGACAAAGAGAGAAATTTAAGAGAAAAATGGCACGAAATAGCTTCATACTAACCAGTAGGTTGCTAACTAAGTGGTCATTGGAGTTAATTTTAATCTGGTAGGAGTCTAAATCAAAAGCAGGTTTAATAACATCTGTAGCACTGTGCCTCTGTGGAATCCCTGAGAATCAGTCCTCCGGGCTGGGCATCCTCTAACTGGAAAAGGTTGTTATGGCTTGATCTCTGCTTCCCTCACCTGAGTAAGTGGTTCAGGAACTTGCCCTTTGAAAACATGCCTAGTAATGTTTGTCCTACACATCCAGCCATCCTGTGGATGCCAAATGTGCCATATTAAAAGGCTGGGAGTGGGTAGCATCATTTCTACACCTTAGAGCACAACAATGGGGGCAAGATACCTTGATTCCCTCTGTTCCATGATTACTTTTTCTTTTCTTGATGGGTGGTCTTAGAGTTAGTGCTGCCCCAAGGATCTCATTCAGTTCCTCTGACCCCACAGCATTCTCAGTGTTTCCTTTTTCCTCATCTGTAAAATAGAGAAATAGAGCATTTTCTTCCATCTATAAAAATAAAGTTAATAATTTTTCTTCTTTTATCTATTTATTCTTGTTCAGTTCACAAATATCTCAAAGGATAGTCAGTCTTTTTTTTTTTTTTTTGCACAGCCTCTAATCAATCTGGAGCAGATATGGGTGTTCTAGATATTATTAATATAAGATTCTGTTTCTTATGTTATGGGGTAGTTAAAACATCCTGGCAAAAGAATTAGCCCTTGGAATATTATTATTTGAGATTTGTATCTCTGTGTTATTTAAGTGAAGAAGCAAAGCAATAACAGTATATAAAGACTTGTTCATTTAGCCTCAGAGTACACTAGATCTATCTTTTACTCTCCAAAGTCCCAGTCTTGCACAAAACAAGTGGAAAAGTGTCCCCTTTGCTTGGTAGAAGCTCATTTAGGAGCAAGTAATCCTTATACCTTTGTCTTTCCTCCCAAGGCTGAAGCTTGAGCTGAAAGGTGCTTTCCCACAGACATCTATGATGAGCATTTTTAGGCACAAAATGGTTTCACTAAATGCTTTCCACTTCTACAGTGAGGTTGTGCCAAATGATTTGTCTTTTCCACTGAATAATAGAGTCATATAATGCATTGAGTTGGAAGGGACCTTTAAGAGGTCACCTAGTCCAACCTCCTGCAGCAAGCAGGGACATCCTGCACTAGATGAGGTTGCTCAGAGCCTCAGCAAGCCTGGCCTTGAATGTCTCCAGAGATGGGGCCTCCACCACCTTCCACTGAGCACATTTTCTTGCCACAGGCACAAGTTATGTTCTAGTAACTATTAACTGCTATCTCAAATTCTTTCCTCTATGGTGACATCAGTCTTTCTGATATATTTTACTCCTAATACTTCCAAGAAGAGCAAGCCAAACCCCAAACAGATGCACTTCCACATTGTTCCATCATGTGATCAGAGTCCAACCTGAGTTGTAGATTCAATCACTCTGATTGAATCACACTGTTTTCAACTCTGGCAATTGAGGTAATCCTAACCACATCCAATTCCCTTTAAAATCAAACCAAGATATTTGCCTCAGTAACCTCCTACAACAACAGCTCCCACAGGTGATGAGCCATGTGCTTGAGCATTTGCTTTTCATTCTAAGTGTGATGGTTTTTAATTTAGCCTGATGTTTGTTCTCATTTTATTTGATAAAAAAAATTATGCTCTGTGCTTGATTTCTTTTTGCTTCCACACTCAGCTCCACTTTCATCTCCTTCCCAACAAAGTCATTCCAGGCTTAGCCTCTCTCACAGATGAACCCCAGCAGCTCAGTAATTATATTCATTCTCATTTCTTGACCGTTTTTGGACTCTGATCTATGTTATGAGAGAGGAGGATAAACAGAATGAACACAGAGTTAATGTGGGTTTAGGTCATAATCCCATGTTATCCTGATGATTTTTTTGATATTCTCCTTTATCCAAATAATCTTTTTAGGGTTTTTTTCCAACTGCTGCTATAGATTGAGTTAAACCAGACATTAATGACTCTTGATTCAGGTTCTTGTTCCTCAGAGATTCGTGAAAATTCAGGGCTTTTCAGATTTGTGAGCTATTCAGCTAATCACTGATGATTTACATTCCCTTGCATTTAGCCATGTCCACAGTCATCTGCTACCATGATGCTCAGCCTCCCAGTATTTAAATCCATCACCATGAAGTGAAGTCACCCTAAATCAACCCACAATCTCCAACAGGTTTTAATAAAACAAATTCTAATGACTTTTTTTTGCAATTTTTTCCATCTTTTCCCCTGACAAAGTGCTAGGGAGTAGATGGAACCATTACTTCAGGTGTCCATCTGTATTCCAGGTACCAAAAGTCCCTCCAGTATTCAAACTACAGATTTAATCAAAAAAGCAATGCAGATGTGGCTACGTTTCTCTTTGTGGTATGAGCTAACCTTCAATACCTACAGCTTAAGAATTCCCTGCTCATCCTGAAGATCAGCCTCATGTTTGCTGGATGCAACCTCTATTCCAAAATGGGTTTGATTTTGTTTATGGCTTGTACTTGTGGCTTCTATTTACATTTCCCATTTTCATATGGGAGAAATATGTGAAAACAAGGTAAAAAAATCAAAATGTGACATTTCATTTCAAGAAGATTTTCACAAAGCCTACTGGCCACCATACCACACTGGCCTTGGGATAATGGTAGAGTTTCTCTCCCTCCAGAGTAAAGAGTCAGCTTCTGAACCCAAGTCATTCTAGTTAGAAGGTGGCATTTAAGTGACAAACTCAGCTCAGCCAGACTATCCTGAGAAGCCTTCTCCTAGCTCCTCGAGATCATGATTATGAGTACTTGAGACATCCTTTGTGTTGAGTTTGATCTGACATAAACATTCAAAGTGAAAGAACTGCACTTTTTTAACTCAAAGTATGATTTTTTTTTTCTTTTGATGCATAATAAGTCTTTGGTGTTAAAACTCCAAAGAATGAAAAGAGCAGAGATCACATCTACTACCCTGAACACATCACCTTTGCAAACTTGTGCTGTTTAAACCTTCAAACATGCTCATACTGACTATGGGAATGAGTAGGATTGCAAGAGCTTTAGCACCAGCAGTAAAGGCTTCTGGGCTAAGAGCTTTGGGGATGGAAAATACTCATGATAAATACTCAGGCAAAGCTGGTAAAGCTGATATCCCTGTCAGGGCAGGGTGAAATGAAGGTAGAAGCGGTCTGAGTGTTGAGGTGCTGGTGGTTACAAAGGGAGCCAGTGACACAGCTGAGGCTGAAACCAAAGCCTGTTGGAGAACAAACAGTATTTCCCCCTTAATTCACATTATTTTCCCTCATGAAAAGAATCCCGTTGTCATCATTGTTCAGAAGAACTTGCATATGCCATAGGCATGATACAGGCAATGAGGCTTTGCATTAATCCACTGTCCAGATTGATAACTGGAAGAGGGGCAGCTCATAATGGCCACAACATGATTAATCATGATACATATGAGATACCCATGCTCATTATTACTGGCCTCCAGAACAGCACTGCTGAGTCCTGCCAATGTGCTCAGTTTAGTGTCTGGAAGAGACAATACTGCAATTACTGGCAAAGTATGCAGAAAAATTAAGGAGCCACCAGTTCTGTGTCCTGCATCAGGCTGGGGTCTGGAAAAGCATGGGAATGTGACAGCTACAAGGAATAACACATATCATCTTGATCTGATGTTTTAAATAGATGTTGGCTGGATCTGCTTATTTATTTTAAACAGCTGTCTTACATAATGCTTGCTTGAAGAGGAATATCAATGGCACTGGCATGAAGGACAGGAACCTACACAAGAGTTGATAAACCCTGTTTGGAAACAGCTACATCCATATTTCATATCAATGTATGATGATGATTCCTACATGTAAGAGATAAATTCTCACTGTCCTGCTGTTACAGTTCTTGTGAGCCTGTGACATTCAATTTCACATAAAACACAGCATGTGATATCTATTAGACTATGAAACAGGGGCCCAGATGCCATTGAACAATACAAATGTACCCAGGCATCAGCTGTCAGGAAGGCAGAATTAGGACTCCTTGTAGCCATCAAGACTACCACAACATGGCAGCTTTACCTTCCACTTCACATAGAAAGCTGCACTAAGTCAAAAACTTCAGTTCTTCTCTTCAAAGACAGTGTATAGTTTCCAGTTAAAGATATGGTCCTGTTCTTCAAGGATACAGCTCACCTGGTATGGAAGAGGAACATTTCTTGGCTTACTTCAAGAGATGAAGTCTGCTAGAACACATCATTACCTTTGACTAAAGGCTTAGTGTACGACTCTTAAATGTCCCCTGGTATATGTTTGCTAAAATTTCCTGAAGTAATCATAAATTATACGGAAATTTCCTCCCTAGAAGAGAAGAATATTTGCAAGAGCACCAGAGCTGTTAATTGTGCTGTGAACTTTGTTTCAAGAAGGAGCTCAGAGTTCCTGGTGGTTAGCACATATTGAGACCTGTGTGAAAGAACTTTCTGATGAACCTCCTGTCTTCATGAAGACCACCGTTTTCTCCACTCACAGAGTGTCACTCACATGGGACAGAAACCTCCTGTCTAAGAGAAATATAGTAGCTGTGCATATAATAATGAAGTTTCTCATTCATTTGGCTTTAACAGTGAGCAAGGGTTGCTGATGTGTGGTGGAACCTCTGGGTAGCAACTCCTTGATGTCTCTACAGGTGATGTATCCTTGTGAGTAACTACCAGAGGTAGTTACAGAGGTTAACTGGAAATAGCCAGGAAGATGTTCAGCCCCAAGGTACCCACTCATATCCTTTGATTTAAATTGTATAAAAAAAATAAGTGAAATGAATCCTTAAATTCAAGAAAAAATAATTAGAATAAAAGGAAAACTATTGGAAGAAAGAGCTACTCAAGGCTACTGAAGACAGAGAGATGTCTTTGGATTCAGAGGATTTACTTGGATACAAAAGATTTCCAAATCACGCATTTTTAGCTCAAGCTTCTTTCCCCTCCAGCTGAAACCTGTGAACACCCACCAAAGACAAACTCTGTGAGGGACTGTAGTCCAAAGACAGCAAAGGAAGGCAAAACCCACCTCTCCAAGTGGAAGAAAGGCTGTCATCCACTGATATCAAATATTATTTGGATAGGAATCCACATTATATAGCAAAATAAGTGAAGAAAACACATGACACTTTTGACCAATCTTTGAACTCCAAACATATGCACTGAAGCTCAATAGAAACTTAGTACCACACTCAGGCTGCAGTAACCAGCCTGAAACAGAATTTAGGATTCAATATATCTCTCTGATTAAAAAAGAATTTATGATGTCTTACCTCCCATTGAGCAAAGGACCACCAAATAGAGATGGTGTCTGTAAGTAGTTACAGTCAATGAGAAGCTAATTTTCATCTTCTACTGGCTAATACAAAATAATCAGACTGCATTTTACCTGGGTTTTAAGTGCATTTGTTATGTTTGCAGCAGGGTAGTCTACAGAGCAAAGTACCACCAGGGAGTCTGTGTAGGGTGATAGATCATTTTTAAGTGCTCTTTGAAGGAAGAAGAGGTAATTCCTAATCTACTTATCCAGTGGTATGTGAGTGTAGATATAAGTGTCCTACAGAGATCCTTGGCATTATGATAGTAAGAAGAAGGACATATTATGTCCCCAAAGTACATAATATACAAGAATATTTTATTTTAAGACTATTATAGATAAAAATAAATGAGAAAGGTGAAAGGATGTTCAGGGGCTGTTTGGGTAATGAAAAAGTTGACCTTATAAGTGGTAAAAATTTGAATTTCCCAACACTGTTCCTTTGCTGCTCATTGCAGATGAGCAGACCTGAATTTAAGCATCTGAGCTGTTGATAGGCTTGTCTGGTCACTATGAGTTTGCTGCAGATTAGGCTCATTATTTGGATTTCCAGATCTTCTAGAGTACTATGTGTTCATGACATCTGAAAGGAAATTTAACTGACTTAGTAGAAGAAAATCTTTCCGTAGCACTGATTTGTAATGCATTTGTTAAGGTATTACAGTGGTAGAACAAAATCCCTCTGGCTTTGCTGAGCTTTGGATCAGGTCCTCATTGTAAAAAGAAATTAAAAAATCAACAAATAAACCCAGACTATCACAGAAACACAATATTTAATCTCCAGATATTCTGCTTCAAACAGTGTAATTGAGTTCAATAGCTCCGTGTTTATTATTATGGCCTTTGCCCAGGCATTAGCATAAGGAAAAACACGGGGGGGAAATGTCATACACACTCCCACACACCTATGCAAATATAATTATAATTGCTCCCTGTATTTCACAGCAGACCTCTTATGGGAATCATTATGCCTATTCTGTCTGAAAAAAAAAATAGCTGTAATGTAAAAAACGTTTGAAATTGAACTTTGTTTTATTTAGCATTTAGTATTAAGCGTGTCCAGCCAGGCCTGTTGATAGAGCCTTGCCTATGCACAAGCACACATGTATNAAATAGCTGTAATGTAAAAAACGTTTGAAATTGAACTTTGTTTTATTTAGCATTTAGTATTAAGCGTGTCCAGCCAGGCCTGTTGATAGAGCCTTGCCTATGCACAAGCACACATGTATGTGTTTATGTATAGCCCTGAGAAAACTAACCTGGTAAACACCAACCTACACTTCAGCTGCGTGGAAAATGCTCTCACTAATCAGCATCCACTTGTTGCACCTCCCTTGAAAGGCACAAATCTCTCCTGAAGCCAGCATCTCTTCTCACAACCAGCCTTTGCACGGCCAAGCCATGAAGGAAATGAACTCCTTCCATCTCCTCTCTGCATCCCCATGAAGCCCTGCACAATGGGGCTGTGATTTATTTGGGGCCCCTGGGTACAGCTGCCTTACAAGGAGGAACTAATAACAACGGGCCACCAGAGATTACTGAGAAGCATTGGCTGTAGGGAAAAATAATACCTGGCCCATAACAAGGACATTCCACATCCAGTTGCATGGAAAACTTTAGCTGAAATAATAGGGCTTGAGAAAAATCATAGGAGCACCTCCTCAATCTCAATCTATGTAGCTTCTATGTGGTAACACAGATTAATTATTCTGTGATTTGTAGACAGATTACCAAGATTTAAGATTTCCACGAAAGATATCTAACTGGAATGTCTCTATGAACTGCTGTCTTCTCTTTTCCTTTCTTCTTTCCTTTTCTTTTCTTTTCCTTTTTCCTTTTTCTTTCCTTTTTCTTTTTCGTTTCTTTTTCTTTTCTTTTTCTTTTTTTCCTTTTTGTTTTCTTTTCCTTTTCTTTTTATTTTTAATTTCTTTTCCTTTTTCTTTTCTTTTCCTTTCTTTTAAACATTGTTTTTAGTTCTTTTCTTCTTTTCTCTTTCTGTTTATCTTGCCATTTCTGTTCTTTTCTATTCTTCTGCTTTTTCTTCACTTCTCTTCTCAGCTTTTTTTTTTCTTGTTTGTTTTCTTCTTTCTCTTACTTTCCCTTCCTTTCTTTTCCCTTCCTTTCTCTTCTTTTCTTTAACTTCCTTTCCCTTCCATTCCCTCCTCCTCCCCCCCCTCTTCTTTTCTTGCCTCCCTTGAATTTCTTATTTATTAAGATCAGGCTCCCAGCGGCCGCATCCTTCACTCTATTACACCTCCTTAGACAAAGCCTGAGGTCCAATGGGGCAATGGCTCTTCCCAGTAGGAGCAGGATGGGATCTGTGGGGCTGAGCAGCCACCGTGCTGGACCTACTGATGCAGCCAAACATGGGGCTCCCTCAGCCCACTTCAGGTGGGTAAAAAATTCTCAGGCAGGAGGAGGACGAGGCGGAGAGGAGCAAACCCGATGGATACTCCGGTGTTTGTGTGAAAAATTCTCAGGGAAAATTCTTTCCCTCTCTCTCAGGCCCCCTAAACTCTTTGTGAATGGGGCCAGTGCAACATGTGGCCTTTCACCTCGCCCAAGAACCACTGCCAGACAGCCACACTCGGAGAATTGTTTGTTAATAGTCCAATTAGATAATTGCCATCTTTCACTCCTTTTGCTCTACATTTCCCATAAAGGAATGAATAAGGAGAGCAGCATGAAGAGGGCTTCTGCCCTGCAAGGTGACAAGAAGGACTGGAGCATGCTCTTTGCACAAGGCCATTTGCTTGAATTGAATCATTGTGGCCTAATCAATGGTCTTATTGGATTACTGGCTGTTGCCGTTCTCAAAGATATTGTGGTGGAGACAATGAAATAGCTAGAGTAAAACTTTTTTTTCCCCTCCTTTAGTGGATCACGCAGTTGAGATTTTTCACGGGCTATCTCTCTCTCTC
>VZTY01019978.1:0-14003 GCA_013400935.1 Turnix velox
GTCCACCGATGATGTTACTCCAGTCACAAGTTTGTTTCATCTTGCTAAAAGGGAGAGAAGCTTCAAATTGTGCATCTCAGCAAGAGATGTGGATTGCTGCAAGCTCTTTTCAGAAAAACTGGAAGTGAGAAAATAGATTACTAATGCACTTGAGGAAGTGTTAAAGATACCTGCAGTAGCAGTCCTAGAAGTGCAACTGAAGATAATCCTAACACTGTGCCAACAGACTAAGAAAATGAAGCTTGCAACTGGCACGGCATGTTATTAGCAGTAGGTCACATGGGCAATAACCCTGATTTCCAGTTACTGCTAGAAAGATGAGTGGTGGTATTGGTACTGTTGCCTTGTTTTTCTAAATGTTTGTGTTGAAAGGTGTAGTGAAACTGCTCTTAATGTTCTTTCATCAGAAGAAAACTGCTCATGTATTAATGCTGAGACTTGTTTGTGGGTTTACAATGGCAAGGTGAATGCCTATAGGAAGCATGCCATCAGAAGGGGCCCAGTTCTGGTGGCAAAGTTTTAATTACAGTGCAGATTGTGTGGTACAGAACCCACACGTCCCTTGGTGGGGGTGCTGTTGCTGTGCTTCTCTCTCCTTTCCCAGCTTTCACCATCAGAGGAGATAGTACTAGAGAGCTTCTATCTAAGTTTGATTTGCCTCGTGCATTACATTCTCTGTTATTTTCCAGTAAATCTTATTGCTTTTGGAAAGTGAGGAAACATTATAAACCTGTGAATAATGTGTAATGTGGCTGATATGTTTTTCTGGGGACATTATAGGTTTTCTGAGAAAGGCACACAGGAGTGGATTTCATTCTTGGAAAATGAGTAAGTTTTCAAAGTTGATATAACTCATGTGTGTGTGAAAAGTGGTTTATTGCTGTCTCAGATTAGTTACCTCTCATTTAGAGACAGTAGAAATAGTTTTAGACATAATTACTCAGGATATAATTAATCAAGGTTTTCTTACACAGTTGGGTTAAATTGTTGTGTCTGAGTGCTTTAGTACCATGGTGCTTCCTGGCTCAGTCTCAACTTTAATGGATTCCAGATTTGGTGGTTTCAAGTAACAATAGCTTTTCCAGATCCTAAGACAATAATGAAGTACACAGAGGAACTTCAAAGGAAACTCCTCTAGAAAGGAAAAATGATGATATAGCTAACTGTGGGATACTTCTATATCTAAGGAAGATGTCAGATCTATACCAATGCAAAAACAGGTGAAATCTGAAACTGTGCTTGACTAATAGACTGTACTTCACAACTACCCAGGCTCTCCTAAGTAGTTTGGGATCCAATTCTCTCTGGATTTCCAGGTGGATTTCTTTGTGGGTTTTTTGAGACAGTTCTGGGCTCACAAAGAAAGGCTATTTGCTTCTTGCCTTACAATTTCTAATAGCCTTTGTTATTCTGTAGTGAAGAAATGGCACAGGATGAGCTGAAGCAAGGTCTCCTGTGAGAAGAGCTTTGTAATCCATGTGCCTGCTCCTCTGCTGCAGCTTGGCCACCCTGCTCTGCCTGTCTTTGTTGTCCCTGGGCAGAGGTCACTGGTCACTTCCAATGAACTGTGCTCTCCTCCTTGGGCCATTGCAGTGTCTTCTCCAGGTAGTGCAGAAAATTTGTGTGACCTGTCAGAAAAATACATTTTTTCCTACTAGTGTTGTGGAAGCATTTATATGTTAGTGTGTTAGCTTGTGCTGAGCTGAGGACAAAGAGCCACAGTCTCCTTCCTGGAGTTTGCAGAGATATGATCAACAGTAATTCCCCAGTGTTTACTGATTGACTCATTAGAGGTCTCTGCTGGTGTGCATGCAGCATGGGAGCTATATCTGTACTCCCTCAGGTCATGTAAGTCTTGATGTCAGGATAATGGCATGAAACAGGACTGGTGGTCCCAGTTGTCACATGTGTGTCTGGGTCAGCAGCCCCCAGTGGGCATGCAGGAGGGCCTTTGAGGCCAGGACAATTGCAGTGCTGCTGGCTGTGGACTACTCTTGTGGCTTGGCTGAGCCACAGGCCAGGACACCCAACAGGAGCGTGGCGTTTCATCTGTTTGCAAGATGAAGCAGTGCTGGATTGTGTTGAGCTTTCCTAAGGCAGCAGGGTCTTGTACAGCAGGTCACCGCCTTCCCAATGCTTAACTTACAGAAATCCTAATTTATGCCATTAGGAACATTAAAAACAAAGAGTTTCAGAGTGCTTCACGTTTTGCCTGTGCGCTGCAGTGGGTCTCAGCTAATTCATCAGCAGTGGTTTGTTCTGCTTGAAATCCTGGAGAATGGCTCCTCTCCCAAGGTATTTCTTCTGACTTAATTGCCAAGTTATAGTGAAATATGATGTTCGTTGTTGTCTGCTGGAGCACTGGGGATTCTGTTTTGTTGGCACATTTTTCATGACCTCGCGTCAGCAGCATAACTAGGCTATGAGATAATTTGTATGCTTTAGATGAGCAGCTGCATGTATCTTAGCTGGAGAGGGAAGTAAGTATGATCCGTCCAGTGGAATTAATTAGGTGAAACAGAGAATTAACTCTAATCTTGTAGACTAAGTGTTGTCAGACCATGCAAGATATATGCCACTTTTGCAAAGGTGAAAATCAAAATGGCCTGAACTGGTATACACCAAGATTTAATACTAATCAGAGAAATAGCTGCAAAATCTTCTGCCATTTAATAGTTGAAAAGGCAAAAGTATTATACCCTTGTTTCCCTGTGATGCTTTGGTTCTGCAATGGCATTCCACTCATTTATTAATTAAACATTTGGAAGGAAGGACTGCACTGCAAGTCACGTTCCTCATCTTTCTGCTGTTGCAGGTGTCACACTTTTATCACAGCTTTTGGAAGTTATTGAATCTACTGACATTTGTTTGGCAACAGAGATGAGGGTTCAGTCATATAGTAAAAACAGAAGAAGCAGGCTTGTAATGGTGTCTGGTAATCCTAAAACTCCCTCTCCTGTGGAAACTGAGGAATGATGGAGGACAGATTTTGAGCCAGCTTTTTCCCTGCAGAAATCTCCCTACATTGGAGGTAACCAGTGCTCAACAGCAAAACTGGTCTTTGAGATGTCACCTTGAGGTTAGACATTGGCTCTGTACTGGTATTCACAGAATCTTTTCTTATATATTTCTGATAAAACTCAAATCTATTTGGTGTGTTTTCTGTGTATAATATTTGGGTAGATGTGTCTTGTCCTAACTGTGTTTGGAAATCTGAGAATTACCTTGAAAGAAAAGATTTATTGCTATTTAGTCTTTTTAATTCATAAGAGCACCAGAAGCATATTATTGAATGTGCTTTCAATGAGTTTTATTGAGCCACAATATCTATCATCCTGGGCATCCTTGGCAGTGCATATGATTTGGGTGCTTCTGTGGAGGATGATGAAAAAAAAAACATTAAAAAAGCTCCTGTGGTTTGCTATACAATGTAACTGTTGTAACTTACAGTGTGTGACGAGATGTCATCTGACCAAGCCTTTCTGCTGCATGCTCCCAGGGGAAGGTGATATGGTAGTGGAGGCCAGTTCCCTTTCTGCCTACCAGAGATTATGCCATTGGAGGTGACTTCATTGTCAAAACTAAGCCATGGCACAGATAAATGTGAGCATAAGAAACTGGTGGTAGACTTGTGGAAAAACCTTTCCTTGATGCCTGCTCCATGGAGCCAGGTGGTCACAGCAGAGCTCTCTATGTTAATGCCCTGTGTCAGCATGAAAAACTGTCCAGCTGCTGATTTATGGCTGACTCTGGGATGCTGTGCTCTGGCATGTCACCTGAAAGTATAAGCAGGGAAACATTCCATTACCATGTTGGTACCTACTTGAATATTGTCAATGGAATTGTCCCATTATTAACATTTTTAAACCAAGTAGGGATTGCCACACTTTGTCCTTGTAATAAATGAACATGGGGTAGCAGAGAGCAGATCCTAGGAGAAAAACAGCAGAAATTAAAGGCTCCATTTCTCAAAATCTCATCATCCCATTGTTTGTTGGTACCTGCTTCTAAATTCAAGGAGTCCCACAGTGAGGTTCTAAGATAGAAAACCTAATTATGTGAGCAAATGAAAATGAGTTTGATGAGTGCTGTGCTGTCTAGATCCCAGAATGTTATCGGTAAGCTCTCAGGCTTCTAGAAATTACTCTGAAATTGCCAGCCCAGACTTAGTACCTCTACCACTTTGCCATCACATGCAATTTTAGATCCCAAGTGACTCCAATTTTAAACTCCCACTTATTTAAACAGCTGTATTGTGCAAAAACTGGAGTCAGGACATGCTTTGTAATCAAGCAGCCCAACTCTGAATTTTATGGCTTGATGGTCACTGTGCCATTCAAATGTGCCCCATTACACAGAAGTGCATTCCTTTGATTTTATGAAAGAGACTATAAATATAACAAAAATTCGTAGCTGGAAAACATGATTTTGTGCCTTGATTTTTCAGCTCCTTGATACAAAGAATAGATGAAGTGGTTTCTGAAAGGGGCATATCTTTGCAGTGAATAATGTTTGCGTTATTTGTATGGCGAACAGAGCTCATCATTAAGCTTACCAGGAAAAATATGCCTGTACAATGTTTAGAGAAACAGGGAATTCAGTTTTCAAATCAAAAGCATAAGATGTAACTTCCTATTTCAGTAGTTTCATATGGCAGAGGCTCAGGGTGAGGGGGAAGGAGGTTATTATGCTTGATATAAAAATGTAAAAGATGTTCTATAAATGCATAAATAAAATTAATCGTCAGCAGTCATTTGCTTGGCAAACTATAAGGCTTAGTTGCCTTAAACTTTCTTATTGTATCTTTCCCCCCAAGGTGATGTAAGGTTTTAATCTCTGAAAACCTGGTTTCAAGAAAGATTTCCAAAAATGGAAATCTGCTTTTGATTTGACATTGTCCTAGTAGACAGCACTTTTCAGTCCGATTTGTTTGATCCTTGCAGCATTTCTTCAAAAAAAGTCCCAGTGCACGTTGCCAGCCATAACTGGCAGTGCAGAGCCTGGGCAGCCTCTGTCAGTAACACTAAAGCTTAACCAGGTTCTATTGTTAGTTCTCTGCCAACACAAAACTGCATGAATGCAATGAAAATTTCAAAATAAAAAAGAATAGTTCTACCATCTGGCATTTGTGAAGCAAAAAATAAACCACCATGCACAGGTACAATAATTGAGAATTTAATTTGTGTAATTGAGTTTAATCCATAATAAAATTCTATAGTAAACATTGAAAATGGTCCTAAAAATATAAAGGCTTATTTGCTCAATGTTTTATAGGAAGGTACTTATTACAAATAGGGTAATTCTGCCCTGTGAGCTTTTATACAAAGTATTGACTTAATGAATTCCCAAGTGCAAGCCATTGGCAAGTGATTACAGGTGGTGGTGGATTAGATCCATCAGGACAAAAGGCAAGTTTTATGCCAATTTTAAATATATAATTGCTCTCTTGAAAACCTCAAATGAAATATTTTCCCTTGCCAGCACTAGTAATTAAATTTTATTTTATATTTAATTTAAAAAAATACATATTACTTTCCCTCCCCCCTCTCCTCTTTCCACCCTGAGGAAAGCAGAAGTTGCGGTCAGATGAAACAGTGGGGCTGCAGAGGGCCAGACTTAAAGGTTCCTTTCAGATCTCCATTCACACTTCTTTCTCAAAACATCTTTGGATGGGCTGGTGGCAATATCATTATCAAAGGGCACTTGATAAGGAGGTCAAAAGAAAGGTTTAATTAGATTAATCCCATCTCTGAGACTTCTAGTGCTTTGGTTGATAGCTCATGGGCCCCACTAAAAGTGCATGAATAAATGACATTCAGGGCACTATATTTTGGACTTTATCAGAGATAATGTAAAAAGAATAATGTTGGTCTGCAGATAAATGCTTTTAGAAATAATGAGATAGCTGTAGCAATTTGCTAAGTTTTTTATGGGTTAACCACAGCTTCCAGACTCAGTGTGTTGTGCCATCAGTCTGCTTACCATCAGTTCATTCCAGAGAACCAGGAATTCTTGTCTGGAAGCAGCCCAGAGGCACTGGGCATGGGCAGGGTGATGCCAGTAGAAAACCCAAGGCAAATTGTGCGATTTTAGATTTATGGGGGTAAGCAGCCAAAAATTCTTGTGTGTATTTCAAGGAGAGCAAATACCTTTTTTTCTTCTCATATGTAAACGTAGGTAGACAGTAAAATGTAATACTAGTCTGTAACTGGGCATTGCCAGGGGGAGCCGTGGTCACTTTTCTGCATTGTCAGGTCTATGAAAGTGGCTCGTGTTCCAGGATACAGCTGATGGTCCTGTAATCCTCTACCTGCCCACTGGAGGACTTTTTTCTCTGGTCTCATGAGCCTGCCCTGAAATATGAGTGTTTACATCTTTTTTAATCTACTTACTTCATTCAGGACCATCTGATGTTCTCATTTTCTACATGGCAATAAGTTATACACAAGATGTGCAACTTTTTAAAAATTAGTAGGTTATCTTTAAAACTGTTTATAATCTGTTTTCTCCCCTGCACACAATTCTCTTCTCTGATACAGAAATAATGGATAAAATAATTCCATTCCTGCCATTTGTTATGTGCTTATCTCTGCTCCAAAGTAAAATCTTTGCATATCATGACTGGGTTTTATTTCTTTCTTATAGATGTCCAAGTTCTGTACTATCTGAAACGAGGACCAGACACTCTAAACTGGGTTGAACAGATTTGTGTCAGGGGCAAGAAACCCTGGAACTGTGATAAAGTAATAAAATGAGTAGAGCTGGAGCAGTTGTCCATGTCTCTGTAGGAACTTGTTTTCTAATGATACCATCACTTGGCTTTTTGACTCCTCCACAGTTTTCTCACTTGAGTTTTCTGCAGTTGGGGTTGTGGAGCTTTTTTGGTTTCCTTGCTCAAACACCCGTGTCAGCATCTTCTACGACTGCTGTCTCCTCTGGTTCCTGCCAGCTTTCAACACATTGACTACAGCTGAGATTATGGAGACATTGGCTCTTCCTAGTTGGCATGACTTGGTCCCAGGAATGTGTTGTGGAGAAGGTTCAGGTGAGCATCACCCTGTGGGTTATGACGGAAAAGAATTTTAAAGCAAGAGGTCTTATGGGAGAAGGTAAGAACAGCCAGAACTCTGGTATTTTTATCTTGATGCTTCATTTAACAGATGGATCCTTTCAACTGGGAAAGGTTCATCTTTGTCTTTTGTCTAGTTGCATGAAACCTTATCAAAGCCATGAACAGTACCTCAGCCCTTGAACTAGACCTGAAGGAAAAGTGAAAATGTCTCCATCCATAGGCCTTGGAAAGGTAGGATTTGCAAATAGGTCTTTTATTTATGACTGTAAAAGAAAAACCTTTTACCAACAACAAACACAGATACACCTAAAATACAAAACTCAAATGCAATATCTGAGTCCTGGTCTTAGATGATGGGAATAATGAACATGTGACGTAAGGTAAGTCTTGTCTATGGTCTTGTACTTCTGTCTAAAATTTTGTTGCAGTTTTCCTACAGAGCACAATCTTGGCAATAAATCATCTCATGTCATAGAACCAGACAAAGCAATGAAAATGCTGCAACTGAACTGTAGAGCAGAAGCTAAATAATTTCAAAGAAGTATTCATTTTATTGAAATATAGTAATAGCACAAATAAACATATATATTTGTGTAAAATATCATTACAGGCCAGGCCAAGTACACAGATTTATGTGTAGTGTATGTGTAGATATAGCTTAGAAACAATGGATGTAAATTGGAGGGGGGTAGATTTAGACTTGACATAAGAAAGAAATTCTTTACAGTGAGGGTGGTGAAACACTGGAATCGGTTGCCCAGAGAGGTTGTGGATGCCCCCTCTCTGGAGGTGTTCAAGACCAGGCTGGACAAGGCACTGGGCAGCCTAATCTACTGGGAGGTGTCCCTGCCAATAGCAGGAGGGTTGGAACTCAATGATCTTTAAAGTCCCTTCCAACCCAAACTATTCTATGATTCTATGATTCTATCTACAAAAATGTTCTACAGCATTTTGTTACTTTTAACAGAACTGCTCTTAAACACACAGTTCATAACCTTGAATATCCACGTTTTGGACTGGAATGTTTTATAGTAGATTTTTTTTATGGTAGTTTTCACACTCATAAAAATGTCTGTAAGTTTGACATAACTATGAAAAAAGCTTTCCGTCCATTGTAATTGGTAAGTATTTTTTTTCACTAATTGGAAAAAGAGCTATCAATCTGGAATATATTAGTTTCAATTGATTTGGCAGTTTTCTTAACTTAGTGATCTGGTAGAAGAACTGTGTATGTGTACTTTTTGCTTAGCATTATAGATACAAAATCTCAGAGAACTCACTCTCTTTGCTTTAGTTTTAAATTGCAGCATTGGTATTAAAAGGACAAGACTGATAAAAATAAGCCATAAAGAGATAAAATCGCCTTTGAAAGAAAATATGGTATTCACTTAAGCAATTCTTTTGTCTGCTAAATATTCTGTGTCGATTCTGGTATTGCTTTGCTGAGTGGTTGCTGGGTGTGTAGAGGACACTTTGACAGCACCAGACGTACCGTGAGGAAGTGTCTAGATGCTTGGTATCACAGAAGCATGTCCAGGTCGAGCCTATTAAGCAAATGCATGCAACTGTAGTGAAATTTAAATGAGGCTTCTTTGGGAGATTTAGAAATCTCCCCAAATTATATCATATTCTCAATATGATCTTAAGGTTTTCCAATTGATGTAAAGAGAGGCATTTGAGGTAAAAACTTCTCTCCAAGGTGTGATGATGGAAATCATGTTTGTTCTGAGCCCTATAAACTCAGATTTTAAGAGGAATTTCAGAGTCGTATAGGAACTAGTAGATAATATTATTCATTGTCACGTAAGCTGCAGCTACTCAATGTCCTTTTTATGGCCTCTGTTCCACCTCTATGGTCAGCTTCCATACCTGATACTGCTGACTGCAGAGCACCTGCCCCAGCTCACAACATGAGATCTCTTGCAGTATCAGGCCTTGATAAATGTTGAGAAAAAGAAGGTTTGCCAAAATGGGCAAACCATTATTCGTGAGCAGAGAAAAACCTTTGCTTTCTCTGGTAAGTAACAAGCAGTGTAACGTGCCACCTGAGTCTTTCTGGGACTGGGTGGGCAGCTGCAATCAGTTTGGTGGCCTGATAACCCTGTTATATAGCACTGTATAGCCCAACAAATACTTCTCTATTGCTGCCTGCTCCAGCAAAGGTATTTGCTATGTAGCAGCACGAATTGCAAATTGAAGGTATCCACATATTCAGGATATCTGCAGCATTTTCCTCAGGAATGTGGGAGATATTTGTCATTACCAACTTCAAAGAGGGGGAGAGGGAGAGAAGGAATTTAATTCTGCTTGTGTATGAGGTAATGTCAATTCCTTGCAGTCAGGAGGCTGGGGTTTAATTGATTTCATATGGTGAACAAATGTACTCCAAAGCTGGCCTTATTTGATTGCTTTTTAATAACTAATAACTCTCGGTGGGAGTCCAAAATATGTCTGTGTAAAAAGGCATGCTGGAGCTGCCTCTCTTTCCTGCCAAGATCACTGTTACTGAAACAAATTTGTACCTTTTTCAGTCCTGGACTAGACAGCAGCAGTGGCTGGACACGTACTCCATCCCTCCCTCGCTCCTTCCTTCCCTCCTCCATAGTTGGAGGAGCTTGCTGGCTCTCCCTGGGATGGAGTGGGATCAGGAGTGATTTTATGCAAACTAATGACAAAGCGAAGTGGTTGATACTAGCAGTAGATAACTTTAAGCTGCTTCTGGGTAAGATTCAGTATACCTTTGTGCAGTATTTGGGGACTTAAAAGACACAAAACCAAATAAGCCAGTGTTGTTCCCCTTTTACAGCACTGATGCTGCTTTAGGAAAGAATGATCAGAAATGGAGATATCTTCAGGCCTTTTCCAGAAGGTATGGAATTTAATGAAGGCTGAAGATACTCAGGACTGTGTATGACTAGTTCCTTAGGCTGTTTCAAATGCAGATCCCCCCAGCCACCTCCTCTTGATATGAGAGTGCTGTTAAACCCCTGACATTTTATTCTCAGTCATTTGAGCATGTTATTTACAATAGGAATAGTTTACAGCCTTGTGGGACCTAAAGACTCGGGGTTTCCATAATTAGAGGTTGAGTCCTGCCCTATTTTTGGTTACCTTCCATCTCAAAAGGTGCAACATATCCTTGTGGTTTGCTTTTTCCCTGCCCTTTCTCTGCACTTTTTTAACACCATCACAACTACTTCAGACCCAGATCCAACCCTTGGGGAACCACCATAGCCCAGTGCCTCATGCTGGCTTATGGAGCTGCTATATTACTGGTCACCATGGACAGGTAAAGCCACCTTTAGCTCTGATGAAAGCCTCCTTTACCTTTGGTGGAAGCTGTGCCTTGCTCCAAGGGCCAGGTCAGATCCACAGGGAGTTCTGACACAGCTGTGTCCTTGGTGAGTATTTGGATGTGGCACCACTTCACTTAATTGTTTCCTTTCCTGCAATATGATGACATAAAAATATTTGTGACTGAAAAAGCAAAGGCAGTCATAAAAAAGGTCTATTAATTTTAATGCTTCATAAATGTAAACCACAATTCACTTTAATTTTGCTATGAAAACATTCCTCTTAAAATCTGAGTTTATAGGGCTCAGAACAAACATGATTTCAAAACAAAAGTCTGGTTTCTATTCTCTTGAGAATTCTATTGTTATTAATTAATAATTCTGGTTTGCCTTTCTTTGTTTTCAAGGTTTTTCAAGGAAAATATTTCTAAAACTCTGCTGTTTTACTGCTCCTCTCTGATGAATATTTTATCAAATAGTAATCAACATCTTGTAATGCAATTGTACGGTTTCCAACTGTTATGCACTGAAACCTAAAGTGACTGAGAGAAGCAGAAGTTCCACATTTGGAAATGCTGAAGTGCTATAATATTAATTTAACATAAAGCCAAGCAGTGTATAGATGGTTTGCTACTGCCTGTCACTTCCCTGAATGCCAGAATTTGGCTTATGTCTTTTAATTGTACTTGTAATTAGACTTCTTGAAATGTGAGGACGCTGCAGCTTTTGACCTGCCTGACAATTGTGGCAGCTGATCAAATGTTACTTTTATTGCTTATGCATTGAAGAGCAATTTTAAAATAATGTGGTGGTTGAAGGGCCTGTGTGTCTGGCCATCTTCCCCAGGTTGTGCCAGGTGCTGTGCCCACAGCTGGGCACACAGACCTGCTTCTGATGCACAGCATTGCTGTGGCGGGGGGAGAGTATAGCTAACAGACATGATTTATGTACAGGCTGACAAAATGTGGGCCTTGAGGCTGAATATTAATGTAATGACCCTTAACTGCAGTAAAACAATTGTTTGTCAGATGTGCTGATCTCCCACATCTTTCCATGGCCCTAATTTTCTTCCCCATTATTCTTCAATGCTCTAAAAACCTGAGCACTTTTCATTTCAGTCTTGAGGAACAGGTTTGTGTCAAGCAGCCTTCAGTGTTACCATTTTGTTTGAGGACTGATTCCTGTGTTCTGCTAAAATCAGAGTCTCACAAACTGTTTAGGGGGTCTCTCTTGAAGTTTTAGTGTTGATTTTTGTTTTTTCTTAAATATTCATGAGAATAGCAGTAGATTCAGCCCTGCCCCAGAGAGCACACAGGGACTGCAGAAATGCTGTCACCATTAAATGACACCCCCAGAGAAGCTTCAATTCTAATGTAGGAAGTCTTTCTAGTGAAGGAGCACTGGCATGTGCTTTGTGTTATATCACTTTTGCCTAAATTTTAAGTTTCTGGATGCAGAGAATGTGCTGGGAAAGCTTGTACCTATTTTGCACTCATTAAATCCAAGAAAAACAAAAGAGGGAAATTATATTGCTCACTTGATGTTTCATTTCTGATGATTGGTCCTGCACACCGTGGGAGCTTGGAGCCAGACACATATGAGAAAGCTCCCTGAACTCCCCATGGCACCCAGTAACCTGAACAGCATGAGGGTGATGCCTCCCATTTAGCTGTGGCCCATGTATTTGAATGGCAAAACTGGGTGAAGGCTTTGTGCTGCTACCCAAGTAGTTCTCAGGGAGTTTCTCAAGGAAGGGGTAGCAGGAGCTGGACTTGACTCACTGCCCAGAGCCTGAACAGCTGTGGATGCTGGGCAGCCATAACCCACCAGCTCCACTCTGGGGTGAGCCTGAGAAAGAAAACACTCTGTTTTCTCTTAGAATAACAACCTCTTTTCTTCCTCAGATTGCCTGTGTGTAGAGAGGTGTTGCTCATTGAAGTATATTGGGCCAGTACAAACTGCTCAGTTGTGGTTTTTCTCCAGCCGAAAAGCCAAAGCTTGGGATATTTTCACCATTTTAGCCTAAAATGTTTCCCCACCTCTGCCTGCTGTGGGGTCCTTTAGGCAGAGCCATCCTAACCAGCAGGAGCTGTAGCCATAATCTTTTAGATTAGATCATGCTAGTTCTTACATGAAGAACAGACAAATTTAAAGTATATATGAGCAAATCATCCTGACTGCATGGAGATCCCCATCAGGTGGCATATAGCTTCCAAAGCAGTTTATGATGCATGGAGGAGATACATCCTTGCATCTCCCGAGGCAGTGAGCAAGAACTTTACTTAGGATCACATGGGGACAGAGTGTCACTCTGCAGGTGTGAGGATGGGCACATCAGCATGGGGGCGCAAGACCTCTGTTGGGTGGGGAAGCTTTCTAGGGAGTGGAAAGTTTTGTGGCGTTTTTTTGTTTGTTTGTTTTTACTTTATTTAAGTTGGAAGGATGACTGAAGAGTTTTGTAAGTGTTTCATCTAAATGCTGAGCTCTCAGGAAAAGAGCAGGCAGCCTCCTGCCCGCTCTGCATGAGTGCTTGTGCTCTGTGGGTGTCAGACAGTTGGGGAGAAATGTGAGAGGAAAGAATCTTTAGGAGCATTATTCGCTTTTAGTGAAGCAAACTGTTTCTGGGATAATCTTTAATCATCTCTTGTGTCCTCAGGGTGGTCAGGAGCAAGCCATTTTTTGGATTGCTAAATATTAGGACCAATGTGTTGCTACACCCTACAGCAGAAGCCAGACTTTAAAAAATGATTAGATACCTAATTGCAATTAAAATCAATAGTTAGTAATTAGCACGTGCATTTAGCTTCATGCACATACATATAAATTGTATATTACTGGTGGCCTGCACAAATATACGCTTTAGTTCTCAGACATGATTTAGAAAGGTAAGTGAGAAGAGCTGAGAAGGTACCTGCAGATCAATTAGTATCTCTAATTACTGCTGTTGGATACCGATTTTTCCAGGTGTACCTATAGCAGGGATACTCCAGGTGAAGCTTTGTCCCTGCTGTAAGGAGAGTAGGTAGCCTGTCTGTACCCTTTCCCTCTTCAAATTTAATATTTAGTGGGTTGAAGAAAGGTTTATGGGATTGGGGAGCTTAAGAATACTTTTTTCCTGGAATTTGTCATGGTGTCTAAGGGGAAAAGGTAGAAGAAAAGGCAAAGAAAGGTGATGTGTGTATACATAATTCATTGTGTATTAGCGGTAAGAGCAAGTTCTGTCAAAGAGTGTTTGGCCACTAACCTGGCATGACTGGGTGACTTCAACTATCCTGAAATCTGTTAACTGTGAGGAGTACAAACAGGTTGTCCGAGTAACAAGGGAAAAGATTAGGAAAGCTAAAGCAGAGGTGGAATTCAAGCTGGCCAGGGACATAAAGGGAAATAAGAAAAACTTACAAATATATAATTGACAAGTGGAAGACTAGGAAAGATGTGGGCCCTTTCCAAAAAGACACCAGAGAGCTGGTCACAGGGAATTCGGAGAAGGCTGAGGTACTCAGTAACTTCTTTGCCTCAGTCTTCACTGGTATGGCCTCTGATTCCACAACTCAAGTTTAAAAAATAAGGCCATATACTGGAGGAAGCAGGAGCCACCCACTGTGTGTGANTGGAGGAAGCAGGAGCCACCCACTGTG
>VZTY01019983.1:1593-12638 GCA_013400935.1 Turnix velox
CAGCCTTTCTGTAGCCCCCCTTCAGGTATTGATAAGCTACTCTGAGGTCCACCCTGAGCCTTCTCTTCTCCATGTTGAACAACCCCAACTCCTCCAGCCTGTCCTCAGAAGAGAGGTGCTCCAGCCCTCCCATCATCTTTGTGGCTTCTTCTGAACCTGCTCCAACAGCTCAATGTCCTTCTTCTGTTGAGGGCTCCAAAGCTGGACATAGTAACTCCAGTTGGGGTCTCACCAGAGCCCAGTAGAGGGGCAAAATCCCCTCCCTTGACCTGCTGGTCACACTTCTCTTGATGCAACCCAGGACTGGGTTGGCTTCTGAGCTGCAAGCTGCAGGCTCATGTTGAGTTTCTCATCCACTGACACCTCCAAATCCTTCTCTTCAGGGCTGTACTCTTCCCCTGCTTTCTTGGAAGTAATCCTGGTGAAGTCAGATTTGTAACTGTATCTTGCTAGTGAATGAATTAAATTTGCCACTTAACCAAGCGTGAAATGATGTTTTCAATAATAATTCGATAAAAGCTGCACAAGCTGGGAATAATTACACATCTCAGGGAAGAACCCAGCAAAACCAAAGGTGTCTATTTTAGTCATTAAACAAACTGTGATTGCTCATCTAGAGTACATCAAGATGATGGCCCAGTTAGCTTCAATGAGCCAACAGAGGATGCAGGTAGTAAAGCTTATTGATTGAGATCAAAATACCATGAGAAGTTAATGAAATGTATGTTTCATTCTGTAAAAAAAAATTTGCAAAATCCATTCTTTTAATGCTTTGTGGGATCTTAAAGATCATCTAGTTCCAACCCCCCTGCCATGATGCCACTAGATCAGGTTGTTCAATGCCTCAACCAGCCTGGCCTTAAACACCTCCAGGGATTGAGGGGGCATCCACAACCTCTTCCAGCGTCTCACCACTCTCAAAGCAAAGAATTTCTTTCTTCTCTCCAGCCTCAATCTTCCTTCTTCTAATTTACATCTATAGTTCTTAGTCCTGCCATCCCATATCCTTTGAAAAAGCCCTACCCCAACCTTTCTGTAGCCCCCCTTCACAACTGTCTTTCTGATTTTACATTTTCTCCTTCATTTATAAAGCATGAGGAGAAACTGTCAGTAGTCCAGGCAGTGATACATGCAATGTGATAGTCCTTGAGGATGAAGGATTGGTCCTTTCATGAGGGTATTATGCCTTCACTTGCAGAGGTGGGAATCCATCATGAAACTGGTCCAAGACTTCTTCCTGATAAATTTCTTCTCTTTCCTTGCACTGTTTTGGGAGTGCAGGAGCAGGAGGTGATAAAGCAGCTGGACACAGACAAACGTCTTGGTGATATTTACAGTGATATTCTAAGGGGAACTGGCTAAACCTTCAGCTTCAAGCAGCATTTAAAGAACATGACATTTGGAAAAATATCAGTCCATTTGAATATCCTGAGTTGCTCAGGCAGAAGTTCCCCCCCAAACCATGGAGAGGACTGCAGGGATTCCCACCATGGCTGCTGCAGCTCCAGACCAGCTGTGCAGTGACAACTCACATCCTCTCTCTTCAGAATTCAAGTTGATATTTCTGCTTGTTCTTCTCTGAGGAAGCTTCAGTGCTTCTGAGATGATTATTTGCTGTGCAGCTTTGGCCTGTGAGACTCAACTTATGGGTGTGAGAGGATTCTAGCTGTGACCTTCAGGTATTGAGAGGTCNTCCAGGTGGGGTCTCACCAGAGCCCAATTGAGGGGCAAAATCCCCTCTCTTGACCTTTCTGGTCACACTTCTCTTGGTGCAACCCAGGATTTGGTTGGCTCCTGGGCTGCAGGCTCACACTGCTGGCTCATGGTGAGTTTTTTCATCTCCAAATCCTCTTCAGAGCTGCACTCAAACCACTCTCCATCCAGCCTGTGTCTGTACTTGGGGTTGCCCCAAACCAGGTGCAGGACCTTGCACTTGGTCTTGTTGACCTTGATAAGGTTGCCATGAGCCCACCTCTGTAGCCTGTCAAGGTCCCTCTGGATGCCATCCCTTCCTTCTGGCATGTCAACTGCACCACCCAGCTTAGTGTCATCATGAATCTAGATTTGCATCAAAAGCTTCCGTCATTCAGAAGTAACTATCAACATCTATCCTATAAATAAAGTTTTACAAAAACTAAAGACAAAAATACATTTGTTGGGAAGGGCTGTGATGACATCCGAAGTACATTTGTCTGATTAAAAATCATTAAATCATTCACATTTGAATCCTTTTTTTTTTTTTTACTCCAAGGCTTTCTGAAAACTATTTTAGGGCAAAAATCTTAAATAGTCTTAGAAGAAATAGGACTAGATAAAATAGTTAAGCCTAAACACTTAGTTAAGGCAGAGGATCTTCAAAGGAGCTCTTAAGTGCCACCTCAGCACAGCTGTAGAGCTCCTGGCATAGCCCTGGCAGATGCTGTGATTTCAAGTCATAAATGTGATGTATTTCCTTGCACTGTTTGTGTGGCAGGGACTGGAGGACTGCAGAATGTGAGGACAGGGATTTTACACTATCAGGAGCAAATTATGATGTTGATATGCTGCCTCCAGCTGCTGGCAGGAGAAAGGACATGGGAGTAAAGGGTATATCGATTCCTTTTTACTACACATACAAAAAATGTCAAGAAACACAGTTTGTCCCTATTAACCCTTGCCTGCTCTTCCCCTTCCTCCTCATCCCAAATATATACCTCAAATTTACCATTCAAAGAATGTAAAGAAACACAATTAGTCCCTATCAACCCTTGCCTGCTCTTCCCTTCCTCCTGATCCCAAATATATACCTCAAATCTCAAATTTACCATTCAAAGAATGTAAAGAAACACAATTAGTCCCTATCAACCCTTGCCTGCTCTTCCCTTCCTCCTGATCCCAAATATATACCTCAAATCTCAAATTTACCATTCAAAGAATGTAAAGAAACACAATTTGTCCCTATCAACCCTTGTCACATCTAAGCAATGCTACTATGAGCTGTGGTCTTCTCTCAGATGAATAACATCCCTCAAATTCAAAATGGTAAATGCAAAAGGATTACTTTTCTTTCCCTGTAATACATGCTGTCCTTCCCTACATTGAAAACATTCCTTACCCCCCCAGTTTATGTACATTTTCCTCCTCTGCTCCAGAATCATCTACTGACTGATGATTTTCCTCAGCCTTTTGAGGGACACAGAGCTTAAATACCCCCCTGCTTCACTGTGCAGATCCCAGTTTGACAAGGAACTGCTGATCCACAGATTTGTTTTTGATGATTAGATACAGTTCATTGACCACTGCTTCAGTTTTTTCCCCTTAAGCTCCTTTCTAGCATCTAATCCTAAAATACATAGTTTAATTCTCCTATCTATGAGCAAAACACTGTCTGTTTCAGTCTCCAACAACCAGTGATGAACAGTACCAGGAGGGAGAACAATGAACTTGCACTTTCTCTCAGCACCAAAGTGCTGCTCCACGTTCTGGATGGCACCTTTGACTGCAGCAGCAGTGATAGTTAACCCTCTCATTTCTTTCTGTCCACAAAAATGATCCAAGGGCTGGAACAACTCCCTGATGAGGACAGGCTGAAGGAGTTGGGGTTGTTCAGCCTGGAGAAGGCTCAGGGGGGACCTCAGAGGAGCTTCTCAATACCTGAAGGGGGCTACAGAAAGGCTGGGGTAGAACTTTTTAATAGGGTCCAGGATGGCAGGACTAGGAATAATGGATGCAAATTGGAAGAGGGGAGATTCAGGCTGGAGAAAAGAAAGAAATTCTTTGCTGTGAGGGTGGTGAGACACTGGAAGAAGTTGCCCAGAGAGGTTGTGGATGCCCCCTCAATCCCNTGTCAAATACACAGTGATTTCTTCCTTGTATTCAGTGTAAAACAACAGAGGGACACATGACTATGAGAACAGACATTGTTGTTCAGCCTGGAGAAGAGAAGGCTCAGGGGGGACCTTTTAGTAACTTAACCTGAGGGGGTCCTACAGAAAGGCAGGGGAGGACTTTTTAATATATGGGATGGGAGGACTGGAAACAATGGATGTAAATTGGAAGGGGGTAGATTTAGACTTGACATAAGAAAGAAATTCTTTACAGTGAGGGTGGTGAATCACTGGAAGAGGTTGCCCAGAGAGGTTGTGGATGCCCCCTCTCTGGAGGTGTTCAAGACCAGGCTGGACAAGGCACTGAGCAGCCTGATGTAGTGGGAGGTGTCCCTGCCTATGGCAGGGGGGTTGGAACTCAATTTTAAGGTCCCTTCTAACCCAAACTATTCAATGATTCTATGATCCTGGGAACATAAACCAAAACCAAGTTTTAAAAGCATTAGACTTGCACTTAGTTCATGCTTAACTTATGCTCTACCAACAGCAAAGTTTGTAAGTACCTTTGCAATAACACTGAGCATTTATTCCTCTTCTAAAGTCAATGACAGGGATGAATAAACATCTCACTGTTTTCATTTCATACTCACTCACTAACACACCTGAGAACATTCAATACACTTGAAGCATTAGAAAGGTTGAACAATTATTTAAGCAGCACCACGGTGTTTTATTTTTTATTCATTGAAGTTTTTTTGCTGCTTGCGTCAGACTTTTTGACTTTGTGCATCCACTTCCAAATCAAAACCCGGTGCTATTAAGGCCTCTAAAAATTCATCACAAATCAGTTTACAGATGACATTGATGTCTTATTGCTATCTGTTCCTCCTGGACCATTTCTAGCAATTCATTTTTCATATTCCTGCCGAGCTGAAATATGGTTCACACCAGTATCTGTCCTTTTAGTAATCACCAACCAAAGCTTGGCAGTTGTCATATATTGCACTCTGGAGAAAAATGCTGGTAATACTCTGAATTGATTGAACAGCATGGAATCAGAAACAAGCTGGCAGAGAAACCATTCAAGTGATTTCAATTCATAAATCTCTTTTCCCTTCTCCTATTTTGGCTTCTCCACGCCTAAATATCACCATTATCTTGTGATGGATAGGAGGAACCAATTATTTACAACCAGATTAAGTTAAATAATAGGTGATTGCACTCATTAATGTCTCAGAGGAGGAAGCAGACATAAGGATCCTGCTGGGTAACTTGCATTTATTCACACTGAGCTAGAGAATGTACATAACAATCCTTGGCCAGCAAACATTGATTTGGTTTTTTTTCCCCAGAGACCAACATCAGGTCCAGTGGCTTTCCCTGTCTGCAAAATAAACCTGTTTGGAGCAGAAATTTACCTGTTTTAAACCATAATTTAAGTCCTTGAGTATGACCTGAAATAATTAGCAAAACTGAGGAAGTTTAACTAATTGGCAGAGTGTCTAAAGCAAATGCTGTTTCTTATTTTCTTAATTATCTAGGTTTGAGAATTTGTTAATCATCTTGGTTTGAGAATTTCTTAATCATCTTGGTTTAAGAATTTCTTGATTTCTTAATCATCCAGGTTTGAAGGGAGCTTTCAGATCATCAAGTCCAACCATCAGCCCAACTCTGACAAGACTCATACCTGGACAGGGATTTGAGTTTGGGTTGGAGGGAAAAAAGCCCCAAGTATGGCCAAGTTCTTAAAGAATCTTGGAAAAAGGGGTTTTAAATACATATAGAATGAGGAGATCAAAGGCAGATGGGCTACAAGGGATAAATTATAGGGGATGGAAAGCAGAGCTCTTGGAGAAGGAAACTGGCAGCACTGGTGAATGGAGGAGGATTCCCAGCAGAGGATTAGCTTAGTGGGAAGAGAGGTGGTTTCTTCATTCATGACAGTCTGGAAATCCTGGTTTTGGAGGCTGAAACTCATAGAACCAGAATCATAGAATAGTTTGGGTTGGAAGGAACCTGAAGGATCATCTAGTTCCAACCCCTCTGCTGTGGGCAACCTCTTCCAGTGTCTCATCACCCTCACCCTAAAGAACTCCTTTCTTATATCTAGCCTGGATCTCCCCTCTTCCAATTTACATCCATTATTTCTAGTCCTTCCATCACATATCCTATTAAATATGGGTATCCTATTAAAATAAGTCACAATGCCTTGTCAGTAAAGTTACTCTGCTGTCTGGTTGCTGATTGCTTTGGTGCTTGTGTGAATCCAAAGGAAAAAAACCATCTGAGCAAGGAAAGTGGTGTTTTGCTTTGTGACAGAGTGTGGGAAGAGTGATTTCCATATTAATAAGGGTTTGAATTGTTTATCAGAAAGGGTTTGTATTGCTTATCTGAAAATATGTTGCACCTTAAATTCACTCCAACAGATAATCAAGAGACAAAGCTGGGCCTGGGAGTGAGCTGAAACTTAGGGAGTTTCCTCAAAAGCAGAATTTCTTCTGGGGAATTTATCTGCATGTAAACTCATTAAATATCTTGTGCTGAGATCCTGCATCTTGAAATCCAATTATCTGTATCAATGATACTCAGCCTTCAGGACTTGAAAAAACCACTTTCTCAGGAAATAGAGAAGCACAAACATAGCAAATAATAACAGCACCACTCCTAATAACATCTGATGATGATTGAATTCTAAATTCCATGACTCCACACCCTGCTGCAGTTGTTGGACTGCACATAAAACAATATATTATTGCTCCCTGGAACTTTTTATTGTGAAAAAATTGGATCAAAGAGGGATAATACTTGGTAAACAGCATTGCCATGCCTGTTGCCACTGAATGAATGGGAAGAATTTTCTCCCCAACCTCAGGTGAGGAGTAAAACCTGCCTGTTGTGTGATTTCTATAGAATCTGAAGCATTTCAGCCTTTACATAAATAGCAGAGTCAATAATGCATCAAAATGAAAAAACCTCAATGCATTTCTGCTGGAAAAGCAAAATGTAAATATAACCCTGAAATGTTAGAAGCCATGGTTAGAAGCTTTTCTGTCCTTCAGCAACAAACAGCAGCATCACTTCATCATTTCTGTGATGAAGCTCACATGGACTGTGATGTACATTGCACATGTCCCACCACAACTTCAGTGGGAAGTACAAAGTGAATCCTGAACATCTCATGCTGTTTCCAGCAGAAATCTCATTTGTCAGGACAACAGGAGAAGATAAATCATTTTTGGAATAACCTTTTGTTAAAGCCTGTGCTTGTTTTGATACTGGAAGTCACAATTTTCTTTCCATCTGCTTTGTTTTGTATTACAGGCTGATAAAAGAGAACTTGCCTGCATGGAATGAGCAACAAAATCTTTGAAACAACCTTCTGAGCATCCCTACATTAAGGAAACAAAACAAAACCATGAGCTAAAGCTTATTTTCAAGAGTGTTAACAGGTATGTATTTCATAATTCCTTTTATTTCATAACACAAAGCTCCTTCATCCTTCCTACCCCTTAACATTGCCATGTTATCCTCTTGTAGACAAACAGAAGGTGGTCCTGGACATCATGAACATCACAGTACCTTCAAAATGCCACTCAGGATGAAAATCAAATTCAATAATAATAAATGTGGAGTTTTAAGGTGAGGGATTATTCTTCTAGACAGCAGATTTTCAAGTAACAGTTATTATGAAAATATAAATATGTGCTTGAAGACATTTAAAATGTATGGTTGCTCTCCAGCAGTGATTTCCAAAGCAGTATTTGTTGGTGATCTGACTCAAAGCTGACAGATAAAAGAGTAAATCCTTTAAAAAGATAAATCAAGGCACATGTTTTTAAGTCTACTTGCTTCTCATTTTCATACCAGAAGATGCTAGAGCACATACCTTTCTTCCCCCTGTATTTATGCGAAGTGGAGTTAAGAAGGGATCAAAAATCATATGGCTGGTTTCAATATTGACAGGTGACTGTCTTTTCCCAACAGAGCAAAGATTCCAAGCTGAGTTGACCAAACCCCAAAAGGAGGGAACTGGAAAATATGAAAAAAATGCCAGTTGTAAAGAAAAGTCTGGAAACAAACAAAGAGAGATACATGCAAAGGAGAGAGGCAGGTAATTAAATTTGTCGTATGTCTAGATACAAACAATGAAACTGAAAATAGGCAAAGTCATCTAGTGCTTGAAATTTAAAACTTCTAGTGCTTGAAATTTAAAACTTCATACACAAAACAAAACATATTGTTTCATATTTTTATAAGAAAAGCTCACACATTGTGATTATTGAATGGTTTGGGTTGGAAAGGACCTTCAAGATCATCTAGTTCCAACCCCTCTGCCACAGGCAGGGATCCCCCAGAACATAAAGTACATAAGACAACTTTGATTTTACTCCAACTACTCATTATTTTAGTGCAGCAGGTGAAAAATTTCCCAGTTGTAAATGCCCCAGGGGCCAAGAAACCAGCAGCCTTCAACAGAAAAATAAAGGGAGTGGGTGGCAGGAAGAGAGAGCATCCTTCAAATTGTGGTGTCCAGAGAATAAAAATAGCAAAGATGCTAAACTCTGCTAAGTTAAATATAAAACTAAGGCAAGCAAGAAGAAGATACTGAAGAATAATTTGCTAAAGGCATAAAAATAATGCTGTAAGGGTATGAGAGGGAAGGATTTTGGATTGAGACTGTAGAAAAAGCTGATAATCAAAGGTTGTAAAAGGAGCACGTGAAAGATTATGGAGCAGCAAAGCTCTATCAGCTCTTTTCCATATTGCTTCCAGAGGTGCCAAGGGAGAGGCTCCCACACAGGAGCTTTTTTATAGGGAATGAATCTGAAAAACTGCCTCAAAATCAAGGATCAGAAAGATGACTTTTAGTAAAAAATGGATAAAGTGAGCAAATTCATTCATGAAATAAAGAGCAGGGCATGGGATCCAATTTTTATGGCATTTATTTTTATAAGTGCTTATTTTTCCCAAGGTGTATGCTGCTGGTCTCTGTCATGGGAGAAGGAGACTAGTTGAGACAGTGATTTTTGCACTAAGTTCCCTTTCCAAGTTGGCTGAACTTTTAAAAAAAATAGGCTTTATGTATTGAATTTACTCCAGAGTTCATGATTTTAAACAGGAAGAGTCAACTTATTCATGCAGCAGCTCCTTGTTTGTATTTTTAAGCTTCAACACCAGCTCTGGCAATGGCATAAAACACAATCAGACTGTATTTATACAGTAATTATTCTTGCCTTGTGTAATTACTGGCCCCTCAGATAAAATCTGAAGCTACTTTATTGAAGCTGGGAATTGAAACCACAGAGAGAATCAGCTCTGTATGTACATCAATAAAGGGCTCCATTAATTATTTCCACCTACTCAACTTGAAGAAAATTACCATCCTAATGCTTCTGGATAACCACACGACCTTCTCTGCACAAAAGCCAAATGTAAAGTCATATAAATGCTTTGTGAGAGAAACCAGAAGCACCAAAGAAAGGCTGGAGTTGATGTCACACACATCTCAGGACTTAATATTAGTATCACAATGGTTTCAAACTGGAGAATTCCAGACAGTATTCTTGTTTCTTTTTAAGAAGCAGGAAGTTGAGAGCTGAAATACATCCTTGAGAGTAAAACAGCAGGATAGAGAGAAGAAATTCCTTAAAGTGAGGGTGGTGAGACACTGGAAGAGGTTCCCCAGAGAGGCTGTGGATGCCCCCTCAATCCCTGGAGGTGTTTAAGGCCAGGATGGATGAGGCATTGAGCAACCTGATGTAGTGGGAGGTGTCCCTGCCCCTGAATTTTAGATGATCTTTAAGGTCTCTTCCAACCCAAAGCATTCTATGATTCAAAAGATGGCAAAAAATAATATGTTTTTCCATCAGGAAATCTTGAAGTATGAGTAAAAAAATAATGAAAAACTCAAACAGCAACATATTACATCCTGCTGTTTTCATACTGATCTCTTCAAGGATGATCTTCCCTCTGTCTGAAGGGCTCTCAATGACAGGAACACTCAATAACAGCACTGGCTAAATGAAAAAACAGAAAACTGGCTGGGGGAAATGAGGAGTTAAGATTCTAAGGAGATGCTTTTCCTGTAAGAAGTGTTAATTTTCTGCTATAGATGCACCCTGCAATGCCTTCTTCAATTTACCTTTTAAATTATAGATGCTTCTTTCTGCCTAATTAAATGTTTCCTCCAATTAAGAGCATTACCTGGAAAGAAGCATTTAGCAATCACAATTGGTGACCTGTAGCCTTGCAAAGCTTCAGCTTCTCTTCAATGGCACATTTGGAACCCCAGTGTAGAAAACACCATCACTCCTTTCATTACACTGATTAAACCAGACTCATTTACTTTCATAAATTATGTTAATTTTGGGGTAAAGAGCAGCTACACAACAGTTTGTAATTACTTTTTTTTTTCATGCCACTGTGGTGAGTTGATACATTTACCAAATGCATCCAATCAAATACTACCTTAATGTTTTCCTAAAAATATAGTTATTAAAAAGATACTTTTCCTTATTATGACTTTCAGTGCAGGAGGTAGAAGGGGTTTATAACCAGGCACAGAATTAGGCAATTTTAGCAACAATTTAGGGACATTGTTCTACAATTTTGAAAATTTAATATACTTATCTCTCTCATTCCAATCATAATGCTGCAGATTCTTGGAGGAAACTGTCTTTTTTTTTTTTCCTGCTGCTGAAATATTTAGCATGACTTTGTCAAGGGATAGAAATGAAAATAGGTTTAAGGACAGTTTGGTTTAAAGGTTAAAAAAGAAACTGCCATGAAATTGGAACATGGGAGAAAGTTGTTGAGAGAAAAGTAATTTGGAACTCATTGTTTTAAAGGAAGGGGAAAGACTGCTTATCCAGCAGATAACTTGTGTAGATTCAGCTTTATTTTAATGTCTTTGGGATACTATCGATCCTTTTGCTGAAAAAAAAAAAATATAAATGAAAGAAGGAACAGCAAAAAATTGCAAAAGGCAGTTTATTTACTTTATCAAAATTGCTCTTGCTGGGTATCCCAGTGCTTCCCAGCATAAATGCTGCTAAAGCTTAACTCTCAGGTAATTTGGAATTTAACTCTTTCTTATCAAACTCAGTGTGTGTTTGTATCACTGAGTACTTCTGTTTTTGGGTCAACAAGGCCAAGTGCAAGGTCCTGCACCTGGGTGGAAGCAATCCCAAGCACAGACACAGGCTGGGTGGAGAGTGGCTTGAGTGCAGCTCTGAAGAG
>VZTY01019985.1:0-32558 GCA_013400935.1 Turnix velox
TACTCATCAACACAAATAAGAGTTCTAAATGTGCTTCAAAAGAGCAGGATATATACTATATATAAAAACTAAAATGTTTAGGCCAGCTTTAGTTATGCAATTTCTTAGCTAGCAACAAAGCAAGGGCAGTGATCTGAGGAGGGCTGAGCATTTTCTGTAATACTGTAAAGAACATAAGCTGAGGGCATGCAACCAAAGTGTGATCAGGCCTCAGACAGACATCTCAGTAGGAATACTTTCAAAAAGTACCAAATATGTTATTCATTCATTATATGAAGAATGAAAACTCTGGAAAATCCTGACTTTTTAATGAGATTGAAAAATTATGGCAACCCTAAGAAAATCTCTGGGAATAGAGATTATAATGATTAAATATAACTAGGCAGAGAAGAGGCAGTGCATGATACAAATGCCCTGACCTTTAGACATGCTTTTTACTACAGTGTGGCTGTAAGATTCTTCTCTTTAATGTGCACAACATCCACTTCACTAAAAATTAATCTACGGTAAAATTCATTCTAAGTTGAGGTATAGCACAACATTAAAAATTATAAATAGAACTCTCGTTACCTTTTGACTTTTAATGGTCTGCTATCACAATAATGTGATCTATACGTAGCATTAATTGTAAGTAGAGAAAAAATGTAATGATGGAACTTTGTTCTCTTCATGTGGATCTCTCTTGGAACTGTCAGCTCTGTTCTTTGCTGCTTTCAAGGTGGTTATAGCTGGAAAGGTATTTGAGTTTTGACAGACTGAGCATTAATAGCCACATTAATCACTTGAAAAGTTCTCTGTACATTCCTATGCTCCTTTCTACAAAATTTTGCCACCTACCTTCCGATATTTTAATTGAACACTTAACTACTTGTCCTTAAAATAGCATCAAGATATCCAGAATGCACTACAGAATCTTGCATGGCACAGTTTCACCTCAAATATGCAATGCAATCATTATCTTATGCCTGTTTTCTGCATACACAGTGCCTGGTAGATATATATATAAAACAAAATTCTAGTATAGAGTTATCTTAGCACACTACTTATTGATTTAGTTTTACTAACTTACATTGGTTATTAACTTAATAACAAAAGCAACAATTAAAGTCACTTTCTAAAGTTTTTTTGGTTACACTATTATTGGTGTCTATTTTATACTCCACTACACAAGGTGTAAAGTTTGTATTGATGTGTCCCATCTTTGATTAGCTTTTGCAACTGCTCCCAAGTGAATATTAATGAAGCACTAAAAAAGACAATTCTATTGTAATGAAAATACTATGTCACTGGCAAAGAAAAACTAACACAATGCATAATTTTCAATTTATTGTTGCTGGAATAGCAACTAAGATACTTGCAATAGTAAAATGGAATACTTGTATCTGACTTTTTCATAGTTTTGATAACATGTTTATAACATGTAGACCATGAAAACTCTAAGTAAGCTTTGAAGTAACATTAATGAAGAAATATAAATCCTAAAATAAAACCAGACTGCTATAGGACTCATTATCTTAGAATCTTTTAACACTCTTTACATTTTTAAGCAAATAATTCCTGAAAATACACACAAAATACATACAAAAGCTCATGGCTGAACAGAATTGTCTTAATTAATATCAACATACAAAATATAAAGAAAGGTTAGGAAATTCTCTTCTATCATATGTAAGGGCAGGACTGATTCTGATGTCTTGTATTTGCATAATTTGTGAATACTTTGAGTAGATTGCAGTTGATATAATAATTGCAGTCTACTAATAATAATGCAACTTGAAGCTAATTTGTATCCTGCACAGTACCGTAAAATCACTGCATTAAGCCATCTCACTGACATCTGGTGTACATTATTCTTTCTTTGATCCCACTCCAGAGAACAGCAGAAGCAGAGATGTTGTTGTTTTTATGGGGTTTGGAGGTTTTACACAGATATATGTGAATATATGCAAGAGTAAATACTTAAATTACACAAGCTTAGGTAATGGCATTCTCCTTGTTCCTGACAACAGGTGGTAATGTATGTCCTGTTTCCTACTTCCTGAAATAATTCACTTGTTATAATTAGACCAACCCCACTGACAGCTAACTGCCTGCATAAGCAGAATCGCAGATTTTGAAAAACTTTGTGTTCTTCAGCTCCCTCTTTTACACAATTTCCTACATACCAAATGTTTGATATGCAGGTGCATTGCACAGTCCAGCCAGGTTCACAGATGTGAAGAGCGGAAACACAGGCTTCACCTATTAGAATAGGATAGCATCTCCAGGAGACCCTTTATGGAAGATGCTTTCCAGTAGACAACAGAGCATCAGCAAGGAACAATGAGCTAAAAATGAAGTGACATCCAGAACAGTAACAAAAAGGAATAGCTGTCCTACTCCAAACTTCCCAAAATCTTCCGCTGCCACACATAACTTAAAGCCATTCTAGTGCATCAGCAACTGTCATACCATGTTACCTATGACAGATTTGGTAGAAACTATTAGTAGGCATCATGACACAAGCAAAGGAGGAGCTGAGAAGAAACTGAGGCACAACTCTGCATGCTGGACTTCAGAAAAAAAAACTCAGCTGCTCTTGTTTACCAGCTTCTTAGAGTTTATTTCCCCAGCATTTATATAATCTGATACTGGACTAAAAATCTAAGTTACCAGTTTCTCAGATCAAGGTAACTTGGCACAAACAACAGCCCAGATACATGTGAATTGTCTAGCTCATTCTAACCTGCTGATCTGAACTCAAAGAGTTTTAGCATACCAAGGTGCTCTAGAAGTTTACAGATCTAATTCTGCTACTTCCTGTTACCAGGAAGTCAAAAGCCTTCCTTAGTATAATGATTCCATGCTTCTTTAACTTAAGAATGGCATCCACATGTACATTTTCATTAAGTTTCAAGGTCATGACCTTTTTGCCCATGTCCTTACTGAATTACAATACCATAGAAGAGTTGGAAGGGACTTTCAAAGTTCACCTAGTGCAACCTCCCTGCAGCAGGCAGGGACATCCTGTGCTAGAAGAGGATGTTCAGAGCCTCATAAAACCTGGCCTTGAATACCTCCAGGCATGGGATTTACTCCACCTCTCCGTGCAACCTCATCTCACCATCCTCATGGTGAAGAATTTCTTTCTAGCAACAAATCTAAACCTGCCCTGCTCCAGTTTAAAATCATTGCCCCTTGACCTATCACTATATGTTCAGAAAAAACAGTCCCTCTCCAGCGCCTTCAGGTACTGGTAGATCACTAGGAGGTCTCCCTGGAGCTTTCTCCTCTCCAGGCTGAATAACCTCTCTCAGCATGTCCTTGTAGGAGACATTCTCCAGCCCTCTGATCATACTCATGGACCCTGTCCCAACATCTCCATGTTGTTCTTGTGCTGAGGGCACCAGAGCTGAACACAGTACTCCAGGTAGGGTCTCACAAGAGCAGAGCAGAGAGACAGAATCACCTCTTTCAATCTGCTGGCCACAGCTCTTCTGATGCAGTTCAGGATATGGCTGGCACACTGGGTTGCAAGCACACACTGTTGGCACATGTCCAGCTTTTCATTCACCAGTACCCACAAGTCCTTTTCCACCAAATCTCTATCAGTCTGAACTGGTAATAAGGACTGGCCTGGGCCAGTTGCAGCAGCCTGCTCCAGCCTGTCCAGGCCCCTCTGGATGACATCTGGTCCCTCCAGCTTTTTGACCACACCACTGAGCTTGATGTTCTCTGCAAATTTACTGAGGTGGCACTTGATATTAATCAGTACTGGTCCCAGCAGAGATCCCCAAGGGACACCACTCCTCTTCATCTGGACACTGAACCATTACCAGCTACCTCTGGATGTGATCATCCAGCCGGTTCCTGATCCACCAAAGAGTTCATATCTCTCCAGTTTAGAGTGAAGGATGTCATGGAAGACTGTGTCAAAGGCATTGGAGAAGCCTAGACAGATGACATAGGTGTCCCTATGTGTAGCATATAGATGTGTTACATCTACACACTGACTTTCCAAGAATTTTAGTTAGTTGAAGGTAAACCCAGTTAGTTCTTGTGGTCACCAGTGCTGACTTGATTGACATGAAGCAAGAGGCTTTGCAGATACTGTAGCTCATCATATCCATTTTGCTGTGCTAGCAGTGAAACATGGATTCCACTATTGACTGCTCTAGATCAAAGGGAGCTTCTTAGGCCACACAGACTCCTGAATAGTCCTGTCTGATGTACTAGTGCATTCACTGGGAAAAAAGTCTGTGCACTCTGTTGATCAGCATCTTTATCTCGCTGAGACAAAAGGAACAGGATTGAGAATGGGCTTGTACCTTCTCAATGTCTAGACTGCATGCCTGTATGTTATTGTAGATTACAGGGTTGACAGTGGCATAAATGTCCTGCAGAAAAAATCTCTTGGTTTCCAGTCATAGCTTAGTCTAACTATAACACCAGAGTTGCAATTTTTCTTGAGAGTTTAGTTGCAATTTTTTCTTGAGAGTTTACCATTTGAAATAAGTTTTGTGAAAAAAATGCCATTGAAAGCAAACAAAAATAAAGATTAAGAAGACAAAACATTAGTGTCTGATTTTTGGCAGGAAGATCATGGAGAACAGCAGTCATATGAATTAACAGAAAATGGACAGGTATGTTGGAGTGTAGTGGCACACTGAAGAACAAGAAACTCAGAAAGACCCATGTTAATGGCACATAGATAGGCAGCTCACCTAAGCTTTAAAAAGACCTGGGGAGATAGAGCAGTGATAAAAATTCTGATCACTCACAAAGGGGAAAAGAATGAAAATACTGAACACTGTTAGCTTTAAGAGGATAGGAAAAGGCACATCCAAAACCTGCCAGAAAAAAACAAAGAAACATAATGACTTGAAATATGTCTATTATTCATGTCACAGTAACTGATCCAGAGCCTAACATCTGGACATCACGGTACCAGTGTGTCAGACAGACTTCTTAGATATCATGCACATTCTGGTACTTGTGTGGGGCAGTGAGTGAAACCTAGTTTGTTCCAGCCTTTATTTTAGATAAAATCATTTGTTAAAATCTCCCCATGTATGCACTATTATGTACAATTTAAACACTATTCCACATATTTTGTACTCAAACTACTTACTGGGGTTTGACAGAGTTTATTGCTGTAAGAACATAATGGTTATGCCCACATTATTGCAGTTTATTTTTAAAACATATCCTCCAATCATTCACACTTACATTTCCAAACTGAATAATTTCTCAAGATTTTGGTCCAGGCAGTCACACAGGTGTGAAAATTGGAAATCCAGCTCCAATAAGAGGATCTAGAGGAAGCTAGAGAGGAATATCTGTTCCAGTTCTGCATCTTTTCACATTAACAGGAACATAAGGATGTAAAAAAAAAGCACTCCCGTGAATAGCTTCAATGCTTAGATATTTAGCTCAGGAGACCAGATCAATCAAGTATGAAGTACATCCCTCAAGCTGTAAGGACTTTTTAAGAAGGGATCTCCATACTGACTATTTCAACAGATTCATTCAGTGTAATGGCACTCTATTACTTGCTAACACAGTTGATGCCTGTAAGTGTCAAATTTTTAAGGTTTCATTTTTTCTAATTTTATTTTGCTTAATTTTGCCTTTCAAGCAGAACCATAAAAACATGTCCAGAAGCATTTATAAAGTGATTGACTTGTATGTCTAAGCATGCTGATTTCTTAGCTATAAATTAGCTCAGCAATGTGTTAAAATAAACTTGTTTATTACATTTAGCTTTTGAGTCTGATTTCAATGCAAAACAAGGACATAATGTACTTACTATCTAATATCTGGAATGACTTAAAGAAACCAAATTAATAACCTCACTTAGCTCAACTAAATCCCTCCCTGGCAAAACATCCATGACTTAAGTCAGCATCTATGGAGTTTATTTCAAGTGGAAGGTCCAAGGCACCACTAACTACTTCCCTTCCTGGCTTAATACAGGCAAAAAATCAAACGAGAAGGCCAGCAAATTCCCACAACACATACATTCCAAAAATAACAGTGAAGGATCATAAGATTTTTCCACAATTGTTGGACACAGTATTTCCCAGTATCTACCAAAAACGTATATTTTGCTGAAAATGTAACACTGCCTGAGCTGTTCTTAGCAGTTCTGACATCCATCAGACCTTCTAAACAATCATAATTCTTCATCTAAAAATAGAAAACTTTCTTGTGGAAGGTATGGCAAACCACCTGAAACCTCACCTCCAGACAGTCTGCCCAAACCAAAGAAGCAGAAGGCTATTTAAAGAAAAAATATTATAGTGTACTACAGTGGTATATAAAGTAATTGGATTTGATACACAGAAAAAATACAGAAAGAGAGGAAATTATGTTCCCCGGCAAAATGTCTCCAAAGCCTCCAGCATCTAACAGTAGCAGTGCTGAAAAATGAGATTCTTAGACGAACAGCAGCAGCAGCAGCAGCAAGGAAGTGGCAGCCACAGCTCAGCAGTGGATTCAGTAACAAATTTAACTAATCAGCATTTAAATGTCAAGACTGTGGCATTAGCCAAGTCTACTGGTTTAACTATTCCAAAAGCTCAGAACATGTGACAGATGAAAACAGTATCTTTTCATGCATGCTGGTCTCCTGGTGATTATAGCTCAAACTCAGAACTGCAAAGTCTCCCTAGAACAGCTTGCAGCCTATTGCTGATGAAATTATGGAAAAACTTTACATCTTGTGTAGAAAGGGAACATCAGAGCATTGCTTTAAAAACTATTAGTGGATTTTGAGATATTTTTTAAGAAAGGTTTGGCTATTCCCTCTTATCAAGAGTAATTGAAATTTGACCTAGGACTTCTTGAAGCTCCATGCTGCCAGATGTAGAGACCAAGAAGAGAGAGAAATGGATTAACAAAGTGTTGAACTGAAAAGGACTATCTAGGGTGAAATAAACAGCTGAACATTATGAATTTGAGAAAACTGCTCTTCAGAAATGAAGTCTTCTAACTGACATAATGTTATTATAGTGAAGAAACAGCAAATAGAGTAGAACAGCAAATATAAAAAGCATAGGATCCAAGACATTAAGCAGAGGGAAGAAATAAAAGCTATTCTATTTTTCTAAGACTGTACTGCTGCTTAATTCACTCTACCCAACTGCCCGTGACTATCTAAAAAAATTCTCTGTCCATAAGAGAAAAATGGAGCTCAGGATGGCTTTCCTTCCTCACAAGGGCTGAATTTGGTAGATCTTTTTCTCAGTAACATCACTGATTTGTAGAAACATGAATTCTCCAAGCCTTCTCCAAGGTAGTTACCAGCAAATACCAAAACTGCTACTCACATAAGAAAAGGGTTAGGGATCCTTAAATCCTATGAAAATTTCTATACAGAGTAACATGATGTAGCCCATCAGCTGTCACTTTGTCTTTATAGTCTTGGTGTTTTTTTGTTTAAATTTGAAAAAGACTTTAGTGAAAAAGACTGGCATTAGCACCTGGCAATTGGTGCCAGAGGTAAAGCAGTACGTTTCTGTACACCTCCATTTGTGTTGAGCATCTCATTACTTTAAGCCTTGCAATCTGCATTTAAAATCTAAAGTCTTTTATTTGCTTCAGGTTCTTACCATGTGGGGCTGTAAACTGCAGACTAGTATAAATTAGGACAGAGATTCAGGAAGATCCCCTTATCTGATATGGTGAATTAAATCAGAGATAACCACAGGACAGATGTCTGCTGCTGCTTTGAACTCTGCCTTTCTTTTGGCCTTTTCAGATTAAGCTTTGGCTTTGAAACAGTCTGCTACAGAATGACATGCCTTCTTTCCTTATCACTTACAGCATATACAGTGAAAAGTCTCTACATTTAGAAGCACTTTGCTATTTATGACTCAGAAACATTGTAATATTGTTGGTTATGAATGCAATATTAACAGTAAACTATTTTACTGCTGATTTGCAACAAAAAAAAAAAATCTTTTTTCATCATCTTATGCAGCCCTGCCTTTTCTACTTACGCAGAAGGAGAAAAAACATTGAGGGTAAAGATGAAAGTAGGATACAAAGAGGAGAACTCATTCTGAAAATTAGTGTGAAGAAGTCAGAAACAGTGCTCAATAACGACAATTAATTACTATTTTCATCTCTATATTTCCTCTATATGTAAGTGACTTCCAAGGGAAAAGAATACTTTTTACATGCCATACACAGCTTGTACAACAAAGCCCCTGCTGATTAGTAGTACACACATATTTATGTAAATACATTTTAAAAAAGTATGGAAATATATGTCTAGGCATACATATATACATATAATCTGTGTAATACATAATGACTATAGTTATTGTATGTAACACACACCTACATATAACATATATAATCATATGCCTGCCTCTTACGTATGTGTGAAATACACATACATACACTGCTCATGAGCGAAATCATTTTATGCCAGCTTTAAGCTGGGAACAAGTATTTACAGTCAATTACAAACTACTCAAATAAAAGTTTATACTGGAAATTCTCAGGCACACTTAACTATAACAATGCCAGTGCACTTGCTATTCCATAGTAGCATTGAGAGGGCCCCACTAACTCTCCAGCTACTACAAGAACAAATGACTTTTTTTTTTTTGTAGCTAATACTATGAGAGAAGAAGAAACAGAAGTGAAAATTACTTCGTGTTCTAAGACAAGCCATCAGTTTAAAGTAATGGGACACCTCATTATGTTTATTCTGGACAGCATAATGTTCACTTTGTTCATTTGAAGTCTCAATTTTGATACATACCATTTGAGTGCTTTTCTCATCTCATCTTACATTTTCAATAAATACAGTTACAGATTTCAATGGTAGTTTCATCGGACAAGAGTCCTTTTTACAATTCACAGGACATACAGCAATAGGAGCAAGTAGATTTAAAATCCTAAAATACTTTTCGTTATTAATCTCATTAAATTATAAATGGTAACTATTTAAAGTTACATATCTGAAGCACAAATAAATTCATATGTTCTAAACCATCTCTTTTTGCCTAATTTTCACAAAATCTGTAATCTATGACTGAGATGTTATCTTCATGTGATAATTAATATCCAAGAAATGAAGAGTCATTAGACTGCTAAATATTGTACTTTGCCTTCTGAAAGCATTAAAAACTCTCTGTGGAAAATTAACAGAAATGACAAAGAAATCCATGTGATACTGTAGAATACACATCTGACTTGTTTATTAATACATTATGTAGCAGAGGCTCACTTTTGATGTTTATTAGAAGTGAGGACATGTTTCAGAACCTTGGAGGAGACTAACCATTTGTGGCAGAGCTTGGAGAATAAACTGTTTCTGTTTTGAAACCAGATGGAGGCTGCACATGTAAAGCTGGATGATCAGGCAGGACATTGGATTTCAGAAACTTACTGTGTTTATCACCACCAATAATATCCAAACAAGACAGTTTTAACATTCTTTTACCAGTTTTGCCATTTTTAAACATTTTTCCATACTTACCATATTGTTTAAAGATGAGGAATAAATAGTACTTTGCTCAGTTTACATACTGTGGTGGTGTGCTCTCCTCCTTTTTCCCTTCTTTCTCTCCCCTGGCTCCTGCTAGAGCCAGAGCCATCAGTGGGAGGTGTGAGAGCTGCTCCTGGACCTTGGACGATAGCTGACTACAGTCAGAATACTGTCTGAGTGGGGGGCAGCTAGATATTTTATTCCTATGAGAATATTACTATAGGTCAATTATTTTACTCCACAAATAGTAGACAGCTCAAGAGCCCTTTGAGCAGTGTGCTGCAAACTGGGATCTCCCATTGAGTGGGGATGCTTGCACAAGGTTCTACACTTTTACTCCTCAAGGTTGAGAGATTCCTTGCCATGACAGATTCTCAGTAAGTGATTAATAGCATGCTAAAAACTTTGAAATCTTAGCTAAGTGATATAAAGGATTGATTGCATATACATATATAACCCTTTCGATATAAACCACTGAACAAGTCTGGGACTAAGATTGGATCCAGTCGTACCTAGACTCCTCTCTGATAAGGAGTTTAGAGAACAAGGGAGTCCTTTCTAAACTTCAATGGGAGGGTCTCCCTGTCAGCTTGTCTGACCCTGTCCTTTATGTAGTAAATAATAGAGTGTATCTTGACACTGACCCTTGTTAACACTGTCACATTTATTATCAAAGTTTGTTAAACCACTGTCTTCATAAATATTTCTTTACTCCTCTCTTACTAGTGAAGTCAAGCACTCTGCCCACAACACCTACTAATCCTTTCTGAATTAGCAAGGTCTTTCTGCCAGACATAGAGAATAGATGACCGAAAAAGAAGTCTCAGGAGTCTTGGGAGATACTGCACTGATACAACCCTGTGAACTCAATTTCTACAGTTTCATGTCCATGGAAAGGCAGCAATCTTACAACTGAAAAGCATACAAGTTACGAATAATTCATGTAACACACAGGCAGTAAGATCATACATACATGGATCTGTCTGAGGCCTAATGTGTACTAATGTGGACCTATGAGTGATCCCACACAGACTGGTGATTGTACCATCCAGTATGGATGCAGTTTGGTTTCAATTTCAATTTAGTTTCAGAGCATGGAATTTGGAGTCTTTTCAGTCCAACTTGAGGTGCAGCTGTTGCTTCCACAATTTTAGCAGACTACTAATTGTTTTTATGCTATTTCTACTGTAAGGAAAGCAGTACACACACTTGCACAGATATTACATTGAGATATCACAATAAAGCAAAAGGACAAGTTACATCACACAAGCTATTCAAATAATTCTATTTAAGCATTAATTATAAAAGCAGCTATTGGTGAAAAGAGGCAAAGTCAGTTCTTACTCTTCATAGTCCCATGTGCTGCTTCATTCGTCAGATTGTGAAACACAAGCTTAAGAAGGAAAAAATAATTCAAAACACAACTTGTGTGTGTTAAGGGTATATTAGTGCAAAACATTTCTGCATCTTCAATTGTAAAAAAAGAAAGGCTTTGTTCTCAGATGGCTGGGAAATAGTGATTTTCAGCCACTGAAAAAAAGAAAAGAGAGATGATTCTGTCCCTCTGCTATGCTCTCATAAGACCCCCAACTTGGAGTATTGCATCCAGCTCTGGAGTCCTCAGCACCAGAAGGACATGGAACTACTGCAGCAACCTGAACTAGTGCAGGATGTCCCTGCTTGCTGCAAGGGGGAAGGTCCCTTCCTACTCTATGATTCTGTAAAAACACCACCATGTTTAAACTATGTAGATATCCAACAGTTCAAAGAAACAAAGCTTCACCTATCCCAGTATTGTGTCCTTACGGTGAATATTTAAAACATACAATTGCCAGAACATCAATTGTCTTTTACTTTTAGAGTGTCATAAAAAATAATGCAACACAATTTGGCTGTTTAGTATTTAGAGGTGATTAGTCAATAATTAAAAAAAAAATTATTTGTAGCGGGTAACTTCTACACTCCACTTCATCACTACCTAGTGCCTGGTGTATAATTCTGCCTTTTCTCAGTGTGCTGCAGCAACTCAGGTAGTATCCAGCTTAAGAAGCTACCTTACACAGAAACACAGAACTTGAAGTGTTTCTTAAAAATAAGCATTTAATTTTTCAGAGGAATTCAAAGGACATGAAAGCCCACTGTCCAATTTAAAATTAAAGTCTTGATTTTGTAATTACTTATTTTCAAGAAACTACAGGGATGAAAGTATACAAGATGAGAATTCTCTTTATCAATCTTTAAAACACTATTCATAAAGGGAAAAATAATATGCTTTTATGAATAATCAATCTCATTTCTGACATTTGTTCAAAGAAATAATAACTCTCTTCAGTAATTTTGTAAATTTTTATTCCTATCCCTATTTGATTCCTATCCCCTTATTCCCTTTTTACTCTCTTCGCAGGTTTACATTCAAAAGAATAACTGTTGAGAGACCAACAAGGCATATTACTACCTGAAGTACTCCTAATCCTGTTTTGATCCCAAAATGACAGCTGAATGAGGACTGTTATTGCAGCGGTAGCAAATTACAATTTAGCTGAGCCAGAAAATGTTCTCCATGTCTGCATACCACAGAGTTTAAGTATGTGTGTAGTACAGCCATATACTCTGAATAACTGTAATTCACCTAAGACTCTAACCAGGCTGAATTCTGAACATCTTTATTGTCTTGAAACAGTAAAACAAAAGTAAAAATTACTAAAATGCTATCCTATCTGTAGATTAATATCACATCCATTAAAATTTAAATTCTATAGCACTAAAAAGAGAATCCAAATTCCTAAGACAGTAGCAAATTCAAGGAAGTGTGGAGCAAATTCGAGGAGTGTGACCAGCAGGACAAGAGAGGTGATTTTGCCCCTCTACTCGGCACTGGTGAGACCCCACCTGGAGTACTGTGTCCAGTTCTGGAGCCCTCAACACAGGAAGGACACTGAGCTATTGGAGCGGGTCCAGAGGAGGGCCACGAAGATGGTCAAAGGGCTGGAGCAACTGCCCTATGAAGACAGGCTGAAGGAGTTGGGGTTGTTCAGCCTGGAGAAGAGAAGGCTCAGAGGGGACCTCATAGTAACTTATCAGTACCTGAGGGGGTCCTACAGAAAGGCAGGGGAANACTAAAGCAAAATATAATGACCTAAATGTTTAGATGGCTGATCCAACATCTTTTTGAATTCAGAACTGACCACAGGTTCTAGCTTGTATAGTCAGCAGTGACTTTTGAGTATTATGTCATGCAGGACTGACTTGCTTTCCAGTGTTAAGAATAAAATCAACATTTAAAATAGATACTTGATTTTTATTTATGTTTAACCAAGTCATGATCCTGGCAAAAAATATACTATGCCATATACTATGGCTTTTGAATGTAAAGTAAAAGATGTTTGCATCAAAATTTAAGGAACAGCAAAATCATTTGAGAGATTTGAAATTAAAACCTCAGCCAGGATGTTGTAGTCTCTCATATTAAAAAACAGAAGGAAAAAAAAAACCTATAAAAATTCAAAGTATCAGTCATACAAGGAACAAATATGGAAGATTCAAGTTAATATTCTCCACTATTATAATAAATCCAAATTGAGTTAAGAAAGAAAAAAAAGTAATTTTTTCTCCAGTTATTATACCTTTAATTTTTTACTTAATTTTATACAAATTCACTTTAGAACTTTGTGTGGATAACCAACTTATGCATTAGACTAATGAGAGTTCATGTTCAAAGATTACACTTGCAAGGATTCTGTCAAATTTACAAAACTGAAAATATGTATTAAGCTTTATACAAATGTTTATACTTACCTAAGGCTTCTAGAGCTGAAGTGAGTCACATTTCTGCCAGGTTGAACAATGCTGAAGACTGACTGTTTTCCAATAGTCCTGTCTGACTTTACTACAGACTTAGAAGTTGTTGGAACAATGCAGACATATAGATTTAATAAATGGCAGCTACAGACACACAGATCAAAGCAGCGGCGAAGTCCTCCCCCTCCCTCTTCTTTTTTTTCCCCCTTTTTGATTTAAGAAGTTGGAAACCTTAGTGACATGGCCTGGAAAGACTCAAGATAAACCATTTCTTGAATTAAAGGGATATTTTTCCTCTTAAAATACCATTAAAGACCATTTACTTATGTCAAAGGAAGAGTGAATGAGACTTTTACAAATAGGAACTGAAAGGTTGGTTGCTAAATCCATATTTAGCCAGCTATGAAAGTTGACCCGATTTACAAATATGCCAAGGATCCTCTTTATTTCTGTCATCAAACAACATTTGGGTTCCAAGGGTGTCCAGAATACTTGGAACAAGGCCACTAATTTTAGAGCCTAAATAGGATTCAAAATAAAAAGGCAAGCGATTGATGTGAAGGTGAAAGATTCTCCATGCTCATCAAGGAAAATAAAAAAATACTTCTATTGTAAAAAAAGAGAATCTATACAACTAAACACCCCAAAAGAAGTCAAGGCCTCTAACACAGTCACAGGTGGCACAAAGCATTATCCCCTATATTTGAAAGAGTCAGTAGACAGAGATTTTGAAATACGGTTTTCAAATGTGATCAACCAAACTGGATTGGGAAGGAATTATATGAAAAGTGAGAACAACTAGGGAACAGCAATACCCTACTTGAAGTCTCTCATCTAGCTCTGTTCACATGAGTAACTACTGCCTCACACAAGAGCCACTGCAACTGTGAAATAACTGCTATTTAAATGCTAGTGGAGTTGACAGACCCTCAGAGCATAGCATTTAATCATAACCAGCACCAAAATATTGTGCTACTTCTAATCTCCTGATTTTAACCTCTTAGCTCTCCTAGTACTTGAATGACATACACCCTTCAATGTAGTATAAGGTCAGGGATCACCTCCCTAAACAATCTAATTATAAGCATTATAGTTTTTACTGTCTGACACAGTTCCCTACTGCTTTTCTTCCAATTCACTCTTTTCTCCTAGGGAGAGAAACTAAAATCATATAAGTGCTGTCAAATTCTGAAAATTCTACTGAAAGCACTAAATTTCTGGCCTTTAAGCTATTTCCATTTTGTCCACAATAGTACATTAATATAATTTACATACCCTTTAACTTAATATCGCTAAAGACATATATGCCACATTCTTCTTTTACTAGCCTAAACATGGGAGCAGCCACATTGAATCACTTGAACTAAAAGAGCACGAAACCAAGAGAGGCTGTGAAATTAAATCCTCCACTTTCAAGGATCTGCAGGAAACAAGAGGGGATGATTGCAATTATTACATACATTTAAGATCCTATTTCCACACAAAAGACTATAGCAAATTTTAAAATGCAGAAAGAGACATACAAACTAAAGAAATATGCTTTCAGCTACAGTTTTTCTCATAAAATGTCTGTCACACTTCAAGAAAAATGCAGTTGATCCACATTAGCAGCCAGTGAAAAAGACAGCTTAAAACACCTAATTAGGTTACAATATGGAAGAACTATCATAATTTCATACTAGTCAAAAATGTTGGGGAAGCATTCCTGTTAAGGGAAATATTTTGCGATATAGAAGTATTGGTTAATGAGGAACAGACAAAGTGCCAAATGCTGCAAAGCCCTGATACTTCAGATAATCACTAAAATTTATGACTGCTTCTTCCCTAGCGGACTGGAATACAATTAGAATTCTCAAAACAACAGCCCCTTTGTGCTGGCATGCTGTGTTATGTTCATACTGCAACAGATAGACTAGAAGATAAAAAAAAATACCGCAGCACTCTTTTTAACTGAAGATAATATCTCACTTATTCTTTAATGTGGTTTTGGACATGGCTTTACACATAGCTTATGCCTAACTGAAGTTATTTAGTTAATTATCATTGCATGCACAGGAATTATCTGTTTAAGTAGCCTGCTTTATACACAGACGTCTATATTTGAAAAATCATATGATACAAGAACAAACAAGCTATTATGAGTCACTTAATACTTTACTGTCCAATTACAGGCTGGCATTTAAACAGCTTAAATTATTCCTTCATATAAATTTTTATAATTTTGATGTACCTGGCAGGATGAACTGTTGAATGAAAAGCATCAGGAAGTATGCATGCTCATTCTTTCATCCTAAACTTAAATTCAATTATATGATTCTTTCTGGAACTGCCGGTGGTTAAAAGAAGCATAGGGAAATGCAAGCGTAAGTTTTTCTCATATCCTTCACAAATAAAGCACAAGTGCTTAACATATTCTGAACATGCAGTCTCGACTCAACCACACATGGTTTTGCAGCAGAATACCCTGCAGGCTTCTTTTCCCTATAAATTCTGGGAAAGATACATTCAGGAGAAGCTCTGACAATTTCCCAAAGAACAGGTGCACATCAACAACGGAATCTTGAATATTTCTACCATTGCATGTTGCCATTTGGACATCTCTACCCTTTCTTTTAATTTTTTTACTATGTGTGTCCTACCCTTCTTGTCTCCACTGATCACTGCTCTTATCATAGAGCTAAGTAGAAGAGCCTGTTTGCTCCTCAGTTACAACAACGATTCACAGGGACCTGTGTTAACTGCTCAGTACCAGGCCTGCAAAGTCAGAAGAATTCATAAAACAGCTTTAGCAATTTCATACAGCTTCAAAAACATGGTATGCAACATCACACTTATCTCCAAGCCACTATTCAAAATACCAGAGAATACAGAGGCTGTAGCAGATATTCAAAACAACCAAGACTCATCCAAGTTTATTGAAGTTTACATTAAGAAGCTGATTGAGGGAAGAGCTATCGTTGAAAATGACCTATCATGTAACCAATACAAGTTATCAACAAAGCAATAAGGCTTATATCACAAAGAAGAGTCAATGAATTAATAACTTTTAAATTTTAGAGATGTTAATTCAAAAAAAAGTAAAATTATTTCAAAACCTATGTAATATTAATGCATACCACCTTAATTTTCTACTTCTATGACTATGGAGGATTGCAAGAGGAAAACTGTACAGAAAAATCTATGTAAATACTAAACAAATCATGTAGCATGAAATAAAATGTTTCCCTACTTGATTAATTATAGAACTGGTAAAAACAAAATAAACTTAAGCTTCATCTAAACTTTAGGGTTCATCACTTGAGCTGACAAATCATGCAATTTCCTGAAATTGCTTCACTTGTTAAACATTCTTAACAACGTCCAACAATCTGGGAATACACTTTTCCTCTTGATCCTCATCCTTCTATCAGAGCTCCTCCTTTAGTTTTTTCCTTAAATGTTTTGTCCATGAATCCATTCTACTGCTCTCCACAGGCAAACAGTGAATAAAAATAGAGCTTCATTCTCTGCTGTTAAGAAAAAATTAACCTATTACCAACTTTTTAAAAGTACAATTTTTCAAGAAAAATAGAAAGCAAAATTTGTATTTCAGTTGAAAGGCATTGCCTTACAAATAACAGGATTAAAATTCTATTGTTGCTACACAGCTGCACTGCTCTGTTAAACAAAAATTATAAAGCCTCTTCAACTCAAAACTGATAAATCACAGAAGGCTCACAAATAAACTTTAGATTTGGATTTAACATGCTTTTGTTCTGCCAAACATAATAGTAAAATGAATGCCAAAAGAAAATATGGCAAAATCATAGCATCAAGTATTAAAATCTGTAGAACCAATAGGAGAACTTGGCAAATGCGGAAATTCAGATTCACATGTCTAATAAGCTTGTATTTTCCTTTCTCGAGTCCTGTTACTACAAAAACTAAAGATCTTAGCACAAAGGATGCAAACAAACCTACCTACATGAAGGCAGAACTAGAGTTTCTAATTTGCTTTAAGAAAAACAGCACAGCAATTTTGTATTTGATACAGTTAACTATCTGTTATAAAAAAGTCCAAGAAAATACTGAAGGTGAGGAAGTAAGAAGTTTCTTTACCTAGCCATTCCCAGGCTGGAAAAGTTGGAAGGAACGATTAAAACGTCAAGCCTGGAAAAGGGGTGGGTACCAAGTGTGGTGTAAGCAGCTGAGAGGCACTGAGGAATTAGCTGAAGCAAAAGCTCTTCGCAGCATTCCATAAGGCACCTGGGAGCAAAGACTCTGTAAGGAATGACTGCCTGCAACCTGGCATCAGGATTTTGGAAACGGCAGGGATATTCCACATGACCACAGATTTCTTCATTACATCTAATAATAACAAAAACAAAAGAAAAGAAGAAATTAATGTGATGCCATCAAGTATGCTGAGACAGGGACATTGTCTAGACATGACAGGCTTCATTTGCAGAAAACTGTCTACTTTGTATTCTCATGCTGTTCACAGATGTGCAGCACTATGAAAACTCTCATGTCTGAGTAGAACTGATACAGTCACTCATAACTAAAACAAAAAGAGACTAGTCAAACCTTGTTTTCATAACAGATAAGCATCAAAATAAAAATTGCTCAAAATGTACATAAAAAAAAGAAGCAGTAAATAAAATACTTATTCATTAAGAATTAATTTCCTACTCAAACTTGATTATGAAAACAAAGTTGCATGCACATTAACCCAACAAGAAATTTAAATGAAATTTCGAAGGGTTTGTTTTGTTGTCATCAGTGAAATTTTCCATTAATTTTTACTTATTTTTTCCTAATAGTAGATTTCAATTCAGGCATGACATTTGAAAATACCACATTAGGATCAAGCCTCCTTTATGTCATTTTTACAGGATATTCAGAAGGAAGGAGGGTAAATCAAATCCTTCCTAAACAGTGAGTCATATACCTTCACAACAAGTTATCTGCGCAAATAGAAGCATATCTAACCAGAAATCAGCTTCATGTTTTCACTTGCTAGCCTGAGTTCTGTACAGAGCAGAATCTCTCCTTGGTTTGAGATTTCAAGTTAGGGGATTTCATCTTCTACTGTGCCTGGACAGGCAAAGAAGTTATTATTATTATTGCACCCAGCATCACTCAAAGCATTTATATTCAGAAAATCATGGTCTAGTTGAGTGCTGGTACAAAAAAAAACCCCAAAATGATAATGCAGAGAAAAGGACTGCATTTTCCTTAAGTGCCAACACTAATAAGACCTTACATAACTCTTTCTGTGAAAGAAGTGGACTACGAGCTACTTCATTGATTACAAAGAAACCACTTTCTTGATACGCAAAGAAACAACATTCACTGTCGCTTTTTTTTTTTTTTCTCCTGAGGGTGGTCTAACCCCAATGTATTTCTGCCGTAAAACAATCTCACTTTGTACTTAATTATCAAAGTTGGTATTAGACAAGACCATAAGTTGCCAAGACTTTAATGACCACAAGGAGACAGGAAACTTACTTAAAATCCTGGCTCTGTCTAACATTTTCGTTGATAGTCTCCTTAAATGAAACTCACCGGCATCTGCACTTAAATTACATTGCACTTTTCAACAACTTATTTCAGAAATCCTTCCTTTTCATGGTGCTCTAGTGTTTATCTGCATTATCTTATTTGAGACACTGCCTTAACATCAGCTTTTACATACATTTCACACCTTTTCTAGAAACATCTGCTAATGTCACAATGTTGGTCTGGTTATGTACACTTAATCACCACAATATCTAAGTGTTTGTTGTGTAAACTCACAAATAAAGAATTATTCGATAAACCTGTAAAACTAGATTTTTAAGGACATGGATTTTTATGTTCAGATTAACTAAAAAATAATCTTGTACACTTCACCTCTCAGTTTCTATCTATGCATAATAGTCACCACCCTAGCAGAAGATTTTTTGGGTTTAGCAGTTGTTTTTGGGGTTTCCAAAACACGTTAGTACTGCTTCTTCCACTATCATTAGCTGAGCTGCTGCAGACACATCACACCATCTGTGCTAATTAACTTGGCCAATGACCACTACACTGATTGACACATAATGACCATCACAAGGATTAGAACTTGCACTAATTTTCCTATAAAAAAACTACAAAACCATTTTCCTTTTCAAAAGTTTTACAAAAAACCAGAATAATTAATTTATTCTACCAACAGTCTGACAAACTAATGTTTTGCACCAAACTAATATGAATTTCTGCGACTGGACATGCTGTACATTAGGGAGAAATATATAACAAACATCTGCAGTGTATTGTGCAGAAGCAATCATAAACATACAAATACTAAAGGAATCAACGTAAAATAATGTTTAAAAGCTTATTAAACATTTAAATTATTTTAGATCTTGAATAGGCATGTGTTACTGATCTTATGAAAAATGTAAGAATTCCTATTATCAACATCTAACAGAGGATTCAAGTAAATTTCTACACATTTGGGGAAATCTAAGTAGCCACTGCTTGTACTCCATAACAGGGATTTTTTTTTAATTGAAAAGAATTATTGGTCCAGCTTGATTTTATGAGACCCATGCAACAGGGTTTCTGTTACCCAGTCAGGACACATCACCCCAGGCAAGCCATTGCAAAGGTCAGCTTTGGGATGTGACTGCACAGAAAGAAAGAAGCAAGTGAGTAGTAGAGCAAGCAGTAGAGCAAGTGAGAAAGAGCAAGAATTGCATGTAGAGATCACTAGGTATCCCAAATGGACTGAGACCAGTAACACAAAAGATCTTGCAGGCAGGCACTGTAAGAAACAAGAGAGGTCCTCGTACTGCTTTGGCTGGACATAAGAGACATGGACGACACTAGGATTTATTAACTGTTTTTCTCACCAAGTAGCTTGTTTTTACATAAAAAGAGCCACACCCTTACCCATTAAATAATGCCTTTGGAATTCTTTTCCTGTCAAGATTTTTCTATTTAGATTAAAGAGGTTCTATTTTGATTCCTGTACTAATGTGACTCATTTTCCCATTCCACAGAGTAAACGAAAATGTTACCCATTTATCTCATTGTTCAGTAATATTCTAAACACCAACCTGAAATCAGCCTGTGAAGATGGCAAGGATACCTCAGTGTTTGTCTGGATAGCAGCTGCAAAGGACTGCTGCTTAACTTCCTGCCAGCACCCCACGGCAATAGTGAAGGTGGATGCTGGCATTGGCATAGTCACATAGTAATACCAGCTCAAGATACCTGTAAATAAAAAGAACATTTGTACAGACTCATCAGTCACATCATACACTTAGAACTTGACATTTTTATGTCCTTGAGATTTTCAGCCAAACCTCCCACCTTTCATCCTGGTATTTTTGTCAAGGCAAGAAAAATAAGAGTAGTCATTATTTGGTCATGATAATCCAGCAGCTAGTAGAACAAGATTAGAAAGTCTAATAGAAGGTAAAAATATGTTAAGTCTTATTATGAGGAACACAGTAGTAGAAGACAATGAGTACAGTATAGGATGACTGTGTCTATGAATAAAAGGGAGGATATTTTAGGACAGCATATTTTTAATATTGCTTAGGTTTTCGGTTTGTCCCTTTAGAAAGAATCTGGCTTAAGGGTTACATATAAGTACTCATTTATGGCCACAAACACTGGCACTGCTCCATACTAATAGGTTAACTATACATGGAAAGTGCCTAGTATAAGTTACAACCTGCTGGATCACATGGAAATAACTGTAGCTGTGACAACAGTGAAAACACACAAACTTTGGTTATTTTAAAAGGATATTAATACTTGTTCTTATGCAGGAACTACTCTAATCAGAGCTTATGGAACACAATCAAAAGGAAAACAAAGAAAAAAAAACCAAAAGAGTGGTGGCCACAAAGCCTAGAGAAAAGAAAACAAACAATTGCAAGAAAGGTTTACTTACTTTCTCTACTTTCATGACCACAGTAGGTCAAGCTGTCCAATGGAATACAAGTAGAATCTTTTTGCTTAGCCTCAACAAATTTTCCATCTGCTATTTAGTATGACAAAACAATACTGTTTGTGAAGTCTTGTAAAAATGCAGAAAAATCTCTGCCTCTTATATGCGTTGGCAACCACTTACACTCCCTCACTCCATTTCAGTTTGGCAACATTCACTGCTAACACCAAAATGCTTTCATCTGTACTGTCAGATGAACATATGTCACTCCTGTGACTTTCCAAGCCTCCTGTGAGCAGAAGGAACTTACTTGAACCAAACGTACTAGGAACAAAGAGGACAGCTGTTCTGATAAATTTACCCCAAACCATTTTTTTATTAACTTACTAAAGTTATAAATGTGCTAAGGCAAGCAAATGTCACCTTGAGAGAAGGTAGCCAACTAAGACAACAATAGCTTAGTATTTTCAAACTCATGATACAGAGAGTTTCAATGACACATGCTGTGCCAGAGGCTCAAACCTCAAATGCATATAAGAGAAGGCCCATAGACAGTTTACAATTCTTTACTCTGTGTAACATCTGTTATATACAAAGCATAACAAAATGAATGATGCAGTTATGTTAACCGTAGAACTTTAACATTAGCAAAAGAGTGACAATCTGAGGAACTGTAATGGAAAAACAGTTACCTATCTGAACTGAGTTCTGAAACAAGTATAAAAGTCAAAAGGCAGTCACAGAAAAGTCTTCCATACAGCTGGAGGCGCAAAGGATAAGGCTTTCACAACAGTGAAAAGATTATCTAAGAGGAAAGGGTGTTGGTCTGTGCTATACAAACAGAAGGTGCAGAAAGAGTTATAGTGAGGACAAGTTCAGCAAGACAGCCTGGAGCAAGCAAGACCATGGAGTTTCTTAAAACAACAAGGATAATTTGAACAGAATGTCAAAATGAATGGGGAATAGGTTTAGCAGTGAAGAGGGAAGAACAGTATGTACTGCATTCAGAAATTTACATGATTTAGCAATGAGCATATGCCATCCAGAGCTGAAGCAAACCTCACAAAGGGTGAAGGTATTAAAGGAAAGTCAGTCTTCCTTGGTACATGCTTTCAGATTATCTAAACTAATATAACCCAAAGAAAATAAAAGCAACACCAGATCTTTGCCTTTTCTCTGAGTCACTTCTATTTTGCAGGCATTACAAAGATCATGCAAACTCTTGGGACTCAAAGAACAAGATTTATGTTGTCTTTACACACTCAACTGTGGGTCAGTCTACTTCCTTGAGGCCTTTGACACTGATATTCTAGAACTGTGTAGGGTAATTGTATGTTTATCCTGCAATAGTTGTGTTTTGAATTAATGAAATCACATGTCTGACATTACAAGTGAATATGCATTTAGAGTGCATCCACTGATCAGTGACTGAAAAGGCCTTTATGTAGGCAACATTTCTCTGGCTACCACGATAGAATATTGTTTCACAGTTCAGTGCTTCTCTTCTGTCTTTTCCTCTCACATCTGGTAGGACTGTCCCCCAGCATAGCCTTTTCTGCTATAACTCCACGTCCTTTCATTAACATTTTTCACATAAGTGGACTTTGTTTTGTTTTCCTTTATCTGTAACCTCAGATTTATCCGAGGGCACAGACTGAGATCACAAGCTCCCTTCTACTCCCTTTCCCTTCTCTGCCCTTCTCCTTGCCGCCCTCTGCTTTCCATGGGCCACCTTGAAAACAGCACCACCTCCAGGGTAAAATAAAACTCTGCAGCTGAAATCAGTAGCTTGCTTTACCAAACACAGTGTTTTGGACTACAAAAACATTTTCAGACTAAGCAGAAAACAGAAAAAGATTAGGCTAGCATTAGTCCATGGGAAAAGCAGAGGAAAAGCACCCTAGTCCTTTTATAGTAATGTTTATTAAACCCTCTCTTTGTAACTAGACTTAATTTAAAAGAAACCTGATTCCTACAAATAATTACTTTAGGAAATTATAATACTTCCACAATATTTTCTATAACAGGAATTTTGTAAATAACTTTTTAAAATATTTTTTCACTTCTCCAAAGTAAATCTATCATGTTATGGCTGCACAAACCATGCAACAACAATCACCTGTTCTACAAAATAGCTGGAAAACATCCCATACAAAATATAGCACTACAACTAACAAGAGTAGGAAATCATAATCTATTTATATTTATACAAAAGCACATTTTAGAGGCTTTTTTTTTCTGTTGCTTAAAATAATAATGATGAATTACGTAACTGCTTCCAAGAATTTGTAATGCATTTAGTTATATCTGAAACAATTAAAATTGTTTAAGTCCTGTGGAGTCTACAATAACAAAGGAAACGTGAGAGTAGTATCTGTTAATGTGAGATTCAAGAAAAGTAAGGGTATTTTTACTTATAAGGAGATGTTTTCCTTCAAATAGTTTGCATTAACACGAATATAAACATGAAAAAACGCTCAAAATTCAGCTATCTGTACAGGAAAAGAGAGATAGCTCCACACAGCATTTGATATTCAAAGAGCTTGGGCTAATACTAAAACTATAGCTAAATTAATACTTTTGCCAAAAGTAGTACTTGGTTAGGGCACCATGATTAAAAATCCTCCAGCTTTCTAAAACTGCATCTTTGATCTCATCTGAAATCCAGAATTTCCCACCAAGCACCCTGGTATCCATGCCAGAGCATTAGTTCAGCACTGGTTGGGATGGATGTGTAGCATGTGATGAGCTGTCAACTCCCATGCTGTCATTCCTGATACATCCTGGAGATCAATCAACAGAAGTACTGGATTCTTTTGTTTTGCCCTATGGAAAGTGAGAGGATCACAAACAAAAGCAACTGTCATTGCTGCTAGCTACTGAGCAGCACCAGTGGCTTCACTGTCACTATCTTTCATCTCAATAACAGAATATGACTTCCCACTGAAATCAGGGATGGCAAAACAAGATCAAGGAATACATAATGATAGAATAACAGCATAAAAAGCAAAGCAGTTGATTTTACACTAAATGGTTTAATATCTACTTGTTGAATATGAATCAAAACAAAAGTGGAGGTGTTTTTTACTAATACATTTTCACCTTATGTGTGTTACACTAATATAGTGAAGGAATGCAAAACTGACAAGTGCTGAAAAGTAAATCCAATGGTTAAATAGCTCACGTTACACAGAGGCACATTTATTGCTCTCGGTAAGGCGTTCTCCCAAAGGGCCCTTGTCAATTGCATTTTTATAATAATTTTCTTTTCTCTAAGTACTCCATAAAGAATTAAGCACTTTATACTTAAATTATACTTAAGTGATTGACTTAGCAGCATTTTCAACCAAATGTGGCCTAACTCTCAATCAAGTGACAGGATGAGCCATGGTTTTGTAGGAGACAGAATGCAGAAATGCACACAGGGAAAAAAGTACGCTATTACCAAAGCTTGCAAATACAAATGGTAAATGAGAAATCTGTATATGTGAGTACAAATAGTCTAGCTATGCACTGGATAACAGCATCTATCGATCTAGAGGTGTAACTCTGCTCTGCAGATCCCTTTAAAAGTATGAGTTATTGTCTCTCTTATTGTCTGCCTAGTTCAGAGGTTATAAATAAGACTTTTAAGGAAAAAATATTAAGCCCACTTGTATTTCTGTTATGAATCAATCCATTCACAACTGCTTGCCAAAATGCTTATTCTTTCCAAGAAAATGCATTTCTAAAAATGTATTTTCATAATCTGACAGTTATGTATGATTTTATAAACAGGCAGGTCTGCAATAGTATACTATGTGCAAATATTCTGGCAAAGAGAAGTTACTTTAATTGTAGCTGCACTGAAAGGTTTTTAGGTGTTTTTCAAAAAATGTAAAGACAAAATTTTAAGTTTGACAGATTTCATATTTCTTGCATAATTTTCTGACAAGAAGATCAAGTTATTTGACAGATAAGTTTTTGAATTTTTACTCTTCAAAATCCTACTAATTAGATTACATTTGTAAATTCACTAAGAATTTATTTAAAACTTCAGATTAGCACTTCACCTTTTCATTTTTAAGTCATTCCTCACAATATTGCTGCTTACAGGTCTTTCCTCTTTGTCTGTTTTGTAAACTTTTACAGTTGGAAACATACGTTTAACATCAACTTTGCATTTGAAACTATATACAGTCACCAAGATAACAAGGGTCTCATGCATTACTTTGTATTGGAGAGCTAGACACCAAGTAATTCTTGCATCAGGACATCAACATTAGTATCCCTTACACTATCAAATTCTGATCCCGTTTGACAGATTAACTCAAAACTAATGGGAAAAAAACCGTACTTTGTATTAGCATAAGTAAAACTGCCTTTAAAACTTCTTTGCCTGTGCAGGCAGAGGTTCAGAGAAGAAAATACAAGCAATACAGAAGAAAAATGTTTGTTTGCTTACTGTTGCACAAGGTATGATTTACCAATGCCGAAGAAAACAAATACTAGTTATTCATGGTAGTGACCTGATCTTCTTCATCTATTTCTTATATTTCATGAAACAAACATAACACAATAACTGCTCGTAATCGTTGCCATGCTGACTGGATGACTAAAAATAAAAGTTAATTATCTACCAAGGCCTGAAGGTGGCAAAAGCCTGATAAAGTGCTTCATCTATGAAATGTGCACCTACAGTGTGATTAAAACAAAGACAGTGCATAACAAGAGAAGTAGAGATTTGGAAGAAGTAAAAGGAAAACACAGAAAAAAGTAACCAGCAGTGAAACACAGATGCCTTGAATTGCTACTAAATAATCCCAAGGCCTTGAGCAGGTAACTTTTTCACAGAATGACATGGAGATTACAGATTGATGTAAATGGTTTTATGCCTAGAAACTTCAGTCTTCCTAATATCACATACTTACTAAATTATATTTCTAACCATAAATTATAGAAAACAAGCTGACTTAGAAAATGTATTTCACCTTCTGGAAGCTGGGCTGGTTCTGCTGAATTTTCACCACTCATTAACACAACAAAGCCTGCAGCTGTTCGCACTGAGGCTTGCCACGTTGACAAGGCAATGGGTGGCTCTTGGCATGGGAAAAGGGCTCTGTTGTTTATTGGTGATCCCATCGTATACACGCATGGCCTAGATGGAAGGAAATGGTATTAAAGGTACAGTTACAATAAGAAAGACCAAATTAAGTTCTCTGTCAAAAATCAAACTTGCTGTTAGAATCATAAAACTGTTGTACTAAGGTGTTTTTTTAATTTAAGTTTGAAAACTGTATGATGTGAACCAATCACCATATTCTTTAAATTGTTTAGGATTAAGACAAGCAAGATTACCACGATAATTTTATATAAATAAGTCTCTCCCCTCCTGCTTCTGCATGGCCTGTTCAGCCTTTTACGTAGCTCTTAGTTGCCCCCATGCCCAAAGAAAAATGGCTTTTGAGTATCTTCAGAAGATGTAATTGTCATTACTGTCACTACTGTCAACACAGTAGTCCTTTAATTACCATTACTCCCATCTCTCTATACAACTGAAGGCTCATCAAAACTCAGAGCAGTAGATTCACCCTTGAGCCCTCCTTAGCCTTAGTCTCAATAAATCTTTACATAATTACATTTCTTTTTGCAGTAAGGTAATGCACAAATTCCTAGCTCACATTCCTTTCATGATTTCAAAAGCATGCCTTCTCTACCAGCCTCAGTTTCATTTCTGCTTCTCACACAGCAGTCTTCCCGTACTACTACACTATTTGCAGTTTCTCTAACCATTTCCTAGGCAGCTTTTTCATCCAGTGTCCCTTCAGCTGCAGTATTTCATACTAGCCAATTTCTTAGTAGCAGTTTAGCAATCACAGGGAAGGTAAACAGGCCTTTTATTAACTCCTTCACCTCCCTAATGCTGATGCACAGGTGTGATAATTCTTGGTTTACTTCTTTTGTCGAATTTTGCAGTTTTATCTTAATTCCTAGTACTTGCACAACACCATCCCTTAGCTTAAAAAAGTAGTCAGTAGGTTTTTACAGCCGAAGAAAATCTAGAAAGCATCACTTGATTGCACTAGGTTTTAAACTGTCATATTTAAGGAAAATATTCTGGGGAGCACAAAACATTATTTTATGAACACTTGAGGCTAAAACCATTCTTAAGTGTATCTTTCATCACCTCAGTTTAAAAATCAAAACTTTTTTGGAAAATAGGAGATAAGTTGTTAATGGCAAAACCTACTTAGCACTGACCAAGGTCTGAACATCTTGTTGATTCCTCTCCAAACCGCTTCTCCATTCAAATTATTCCCTCTCTAAAGCAAAGTCTAAACTACTTGGAAAAAACTTGGGAAATACTGAAGGTCATAAATGAAAAATATTCTGAGGCTATTTTTATCCTCTCGTCAAAAGTGCTGTCAGTGCTATTGGATCCAGGGCTTCCATGGCTTTAGCAAATTACTGTGATTTAACTAATGGAGGCCAGCTGATCTTTCAGTAAAGCAGGGAAGAAAACTGAAGTTTAAGGAGGCCTTTTTATAATCTGACTCCTCCTGCCATGTCAGAGTGAATAGATCAGGAGTTAGATTTCCAGTTAAGTTTAACAGGCAACTGCAGTGGCAATAAAGTCAGCTGGTTGTCTTGCACTCAGTAAAACTCAATGCGCAGCTAAACGCAAAAGACTACTAATCTGTATAAATCTTTATATCAGGCATTAATCACTTAAAACGGAATCTGTAAGCAGCTCTGAAATAGTTGAGTTTTATCACACAAAAAGAAACTGCATAGCAGTGAGTTCAAAAAGGAAAATAAGCACTCAGTTTTCACCAGGAGGTTCTGCTTCCTCCTTATAATGCTAATCAAGAGATGCTGGAGATATTATTTCCCCTAAAATATGTGTGAGGTTGGAGGTGAAGGGGAGGAAAGGATGGTCGTTCTTTCATGGAAATCTAAACACAATTCACAGGATTATAAAAAGAGATTCTAGTAGAGTTTATAGGAATGACAGGGAAGGGTGACATTACAGACTGCTGATACATGTATTACCAATGATTTATCATGGGTTTGTGAAGACTGTTTTGCTGGGTGCTCTGGTCTTAAGAGCAATTATGGGATTTCCCTGTCCTGAAAAAAATTTAGAGGGAAATGGAACAATGCCTGCAAAAATGAGCAGGCAGAACAATGAGCAGCATGTTGCAATGCTATGTCAAACACAATACAAATGTAATTGGAACAGATATGAGACTATATTACCCTGCTCTCAGAGAAAACCTTTTACCTGTGGATCATAGTGTTCTACAAATAACCTCAATAACCTGTTGCATGTGAGGAAAATGCAACACTGTGAACAGATTTGCATGATAATGGCAAGTTGTGTTGTGCTGACAGCCTTATTTTCACGCTTCCCAGTCCAGTAGCTTTTGCACTAAATTAGAAAGGCTCTCATTATGAGAAATAACACACATTACATAACTAATTTTTTTTTCTCTAAAAAATTTTTATGGTCACATACATAAACAGGCAGGTCACAAGTCTCCACAATTAAGGCCTAAGTGGAATGAGAATTAGAATAGTGGAGAAAGACTAGTCAAATACAAAATATTTCTTTAAAACTAAGTCTCTGTTCCACTTCTTATTCATTATTGTTCAGGTATGCTTACATTATTTCAAACCAAAACACATTCATATATTCATATTCCTAAGAAAATAATAACAAAGCATGTAAAACTTTGAGAAGAAACTATTAGAACAGTTACATCAGCTTTTAGTTAGATATTCAGACATTCACAGCAAGATCACCTGAAGGCCTGACAGCGTGCCATCACTTGAAATTTCAGCCAACATTGAACAGGCTTCTGTTCTGCTATAGAGTGAACATGTTATATTTTTCTTCAGCTTTTTTTTTCACTCACATTTTTCAATGTATTTTTTTCTCACCCAAAAACATACCTCTGCAATTTTTTGCTTCCCTTGACAAGTTGTGTTTTACTTTGCTAACTTCTTATACTTTGTTTACACTAGTAATTTCTTTTTTAAATATTGATAATAGTGCAGTGTTACTTCAGGATACCCACTGCAGCTGACAGGTTTTTTTGTTATGATTTCGGCAGCAAACTTCCAGCTATTAAGATAACCTCATATGGATGAGGTGTTTCACCTCATCCAGGGAAAGAAAAATTAGTAACTAAACCACAGTACATCAAAGAGTAGCAATGACATGTAATTAGTTTTGGAATGCTTTTGTCAATTCATCAAAATGTGCCTTTTTTCTTATCTATCTGTACTACTGCTATCAGGAAACTTCACAGCTCCTTTCCTTTACCCTACTATCTATCCTTTCCATCCATCTTCTTTCACATTTAATGTTCTTGTAACATTGAAATTACCTAGTTAGGCACTATATTGAAGTACGAAAGTATCAGAAGATCAGTGAGGGGGACTGCAAACATCCTCAAGTGATTTGCACTTGAGGGACAGAAGACAGATATTATTGTTCAGTCTTGTGTAGATTGCATTAGATGTGTAGAACATCTGCAATTAGGCAACATAGGCCTGTGATACACTCAGAGTCAGCTTACTGAATATGCTTCAGATGCTAGCCCTACTTTGGAAAAATAAAAGAACAGTGGAAATCTATGCCTACATCATGAACCTCTGAAATACAAGTCAGAAATCAATACCGCTACTTGTGGTTTTTCTGCAAGAGAGGAGTAATCTCAAGGAACCAAGGATTCTGAGGAAAAACTGATTCATGCAACCCTACCTTAACAGTATTCCATCTGTTTTCATAGTATGACAAAACCAGATAAAGACAGCTCTTGGCAGAGCTCACTCTCCCATGTAAGCATATCAAGTGTAGTAACAAATTATGGTACTACATTAATCATAGAATAGTTCAGAGGCTCATGTTGAGTTTGTCATCCACTTCTCTTCAGGGCTGCACTCAAGCCACTCTCCACTCAGCCTGTGGCTAATAATAAATGGCCAGTTGATACTCTGTTGTCCAGACAGGAATCTGCTGGTATTCTTTGAGATATCTACCACCAAACATCTGAATCCTGACCTAAGCTCAGCCATGTCAACAGGTTTTGGTAAAGGAAAATGCAACTCTGTATCTTTCCTATACTTGTAAAAATACATTCCCTGGTTTTTTGAGGGCTGTCTACATGTAAGGATGCTAGATGATAAACTCCTAAAATTATGTGACCATTCCCTGTAAAGCCGCTGTTGTTTCCAGCTGCAAATTTGTACTGCAAATTACAGTGTCATTCCAACAAAGCTGCAGCATCTCCAGGCTCCTAAATTACACTATTTTTTCTGTTCTGCCTGTGATAGTTTTGCTGGGAGAGAGTTAATTTTCCCCAGAGTATTAAGTATTGGGCTGTCATAAGGATTTGTATTGAAAATAGTGTTAACAATACAAGAATGTTTTAGTTTTACTACTGAGCAGTGATTACATAGTGTCAGGGACTTTTCTGTTCCCCACCAGTGAGTAGGCTGGGGGTGCACAAAAAGTTTGGAGAGGACACAGCAGGACAGCTGACCACAGGTGAATCTGTCTTTCCAAGTAACTATCAAGCGTGATGGAGCCCTGCTTTCCTGGGGATAGCTGAACCTGCCTGCTGATGGGAATCAGTGAATTAATTCCTTGATGTACTCCACTTCCACGTGTTGCTTTTTCTCTGCTTATTAATCTGTTTTTGTATGAAACCCATGAGTTTTCTCTTTTTTACCATTCTGATTCTCTTCTCTTTTTCAAATGGAAAGAATGAGTGAGTGACTGCATTAGTAGCCCACTGGGGTTAAATTATGACACTGCCTCACTGATACATGTATCTACAAGGTGCCAGTGACTGTCATCAGATTGCAGCAGAGAAGGTACTCTTTTGTTTTTCCAGTTGATTAAAACACCCATCAATAATTACATATGCCTTTTTCAAAGCACTCCTCAGTTTAAAAGTACTATATATGATTACGTGATATGTTGTTCCACTGAGTTCCTACTCTGATGGTTTTCCAACAGCTGGATAGATGAAGGGAATATTAATTATGAAGTAAATGGCAAAATGGTAAAAAGTGAAAAATTTCAATGCTGCTACGTGTACTTCTATATTTTTTTAATTTACTCTTTACTGTGTGCAACACACTATACACTACACTACATGCACACTACAGTACAGTGTGATTGATTACAATGCCAAAGAAGAATAAGACTAATTAAGACCTTCTCTTCAGAAATATCTAAATTTAGGAATAGCTGTTGTCACCAGTGTATCTGAAGAGCTGATCTGCATTTCAAAACATGCATGTCTAAAGAAGTGGCAAGCTTGAAAAAAACAGATAAAAATAAGAACTGTGTCAGTCCCCATGCCAGCAAGATCCAGCCTAACAGAAATTCCTGACACAAGTTTGTAAAACAGATCACAACAGGTTCATCATAACTTATACTAGTTATTTGCTGTTTCAGCAAAATGAGTAAAATCAAATTATTTAAACAAAAGGATTCCAATAACTGTGATATGAAAATTTACTTTCTGACAGGCATTAGCTTCTGGAATACCCTACAAAAGACTGAAAATAAACCATCTTGAGTCTATTCGATGCCATGAGACTCACATGCCTGACTCACATCAACCCTGGTTCTCCTCCTACATGACTCATTCATAAAATTTCACATAATTGTGTTCAACTGCCATGAAATCTCACTAAAGTACAATACTTCACAGTGAGAGGGAAAAAAACCAAACTAAAATATGTTAATAAACTAGATGCTTAAAGGTGCTTAAAAGAAACACTCAAATGCTCCAAGCATACAGACAACACACAGTTTCTGAACCACTTGAGTGTTTCTAACATTAGTCTCAAAGACTTTGGCAAGGGAAAGGTAGACACAGATACAATGTGTGATCAGAGGCCATTGCTCTACCTTTGCCAACATTCAAAATTCAGAATTTTTATAATTAAAGACATTAAATTCAGCTAAATTTCCTAAATTCATTGCAAAAGCAACTCATTTGAGATTGAGAAAGAGGTGCGGGGGGGGAAGTAGAAGAGATAATGAACATAACTGAGACATTACTGGACATGGTGCAGATGACGGTTTAGCAGCAGAATTACAAAACTACCAGACATGCAATTAAAAGGCCTCATTTTCCTCCCCAAAGTGGATGCCAGAGTGAAGACTCTCAATTGTTCTTAGACACCTCCAAAGCGGAGGTGGAATTAAAGCTGGCCAGGGACATAAAAGGTAACAAGAAAAACTTTTACAAATATGTCAATGAAAAGAGGAAGACTAGGGAAAATGTGGGCCCTTTCCATAAAGAAGCTGGAGAGCTGGTCACAGGGGATTTGGAGAAGGCTGAGGTACTCAACAACTTCTTC
>VZTY01019985.1:45032-60138 GCA_013400935.1 Turnix velox
GTAAAGTACCGGTAGGAAAGGCAGCACAGGGCTTAGGGGGGTCTGGATTTGAAAACTAATTGAAATAGTAGTATCACTTGACAAAGTAATTAGTGCCTTTCCAGAAGCCTTATTTTAAGCCTGGAAACTACAGAAATAATGAGCATAATGGAAAAACTTTTTTACCAACTTCAAGTTAGCAGCAGTGGAAGTTTGTTCCCATGAGTTGAAATTACAAGTCAGAGTCATAGAATCAAAGAATCATTTAGGTTGGAAAAGATCCTTAAGAACATCAAGTAAACCTAATACTGCTGAGTCCGCTGGTAAACCATATTTCTAAGCTTTCTGCCTACCCATCTCATTAATATCCANCTCTCAGCTGCTTCTGCATACCCATCTCATTAATATCCACAGGACTGGTGCCTCAACCATTTCCCGGGCAGCCTGTTCCAATACTTACAGCCCTTTCATTTTTTCTTAATATCTATTGTAAATTAACCTGTCCTGGTGCAATCTGAGGTTCTCAACCTTTCAGTGGTCATTTGGGAGAAGAAAGGACCCCATTACAACCTCCTTTCAAGTGGTTGCAGAGAGCAGTAAGGTCTCCCCTCTGCCTCCTTCTCTCCGGGATAAACTACCCCTTTTCCCTCAGCCACTCCTCAATGTCTGTCTCACAGTGAAGTGCCCACAACTCAGCACAGTACTCAAGATGTGACCCTCACCAACGCTGAGTACATGGAGATAATCACTTCTGTTGTCCACACTATTTCTGATACAGGCTAGCATGCTGTTGGCTTCCTTGGCTACCTGCGCACCCTGCTGGCTCATGTTCAGCCAGTGGTACACCAACATCCCCATCTGGTGGGCAGCTGTCCAGCAACTCTAGTAACACTTCATGGCGTTGTTGAGTCTACAGTGCCACATGCGGCACTTGGCCTTGCTGAACCTCACAAGATGGGCCTTGGCCCATCAATCCAGGTCGTCCAAATCCCTCTGTAAAGTCTTCCTATTCTCCAGCAGATCAATACTCCCAACTAACTTGCCTGCTGACTTACTGGGGGTGCACTTGTTCCCCTCATCCCTGTCTTTGATAAAAGGTAATAAAGAGAACTGGTTCCAGTATTAAGCCCTGGGGAAAGCCACTTGTGACTGGCCACCTACTAAATTTAACTCTATTAATCACAGCTCTCTGGGCCTGTCCATCTAGTCAGTGGTTTACCCAGTGAAGAGCACACCCACCCAAGCCACAGGCAGCCAGTTTCTCCAAGAGAATGATATGGGAAACAGCATCACAGGCTTTACAAAAGTCTACATAGACAACATCCAGAGCTGTTTCCTCACCCACTAAGCTGGTCAGCCTGTCATAGAAGGGCATGAGGGACCTGCCTTTTATACGCCCATGCTGATTAGGCCTGACTGCCCAGGTATCCTGTATTTGCCATGTGATGGCACTATAGATGGTCTTCTCCTTGACCTTCCTTCCCTGACACAGAGGATCTCCTTACATCTTCTTCCCTGCCCTTCTTGTAGATGGGCATTGCATTTGCTAACTTTCACTCAACTGAAACCTCCCCAGTTAGCCAGAACTGATGAAAAAATATTGAAAGAGGTTTGATAGTCAAGACAGGAAGTCAAGATAGAAAACTTCTTTCTTTCAGCTGGAATTGGCTAAACATTAATAAAATCAAAGTCCCTTTTCGCTTCAAAATACCCATTCCCAAAGAAAACTGTATGATTAACCAAAGATTCTGAAAGCACCAAAACATTATTAGTAAAAAAAAATAGGAAAAGTATCTTAATATTACCCATAAGCTGTCTTTATTCTGCTAGTAGTTCTTTGTATTACAGTACTGACAAACTTTCTAAAGTCATTTAACAGAGCCCACATACAAGCAGCTTAAGTTTCCAAGTCCCTAACAACAAATACAAAATCACTATGTGTACAGAAGACCTATTTCTCTAAGGATGGATTTTCCATTTTTTATTTGAAAAAATGTTTTCAAGGTGGATATGATCCTGGGCATTGAATCTTTAGCAGTCCTCTTCAACTTTCTTGAGTCTACGGTGACACTGACAAGCATTAAAGTGGTACAAAATTATCTTGGATTTTATTTCCACTCAATACACTCAGGGAAGCGGGTGTGTGTTTGTCTTGATTTTCAGGAGATGGGAGTGTGGAAGTGAGATGTCCAAACAGAAATGTTCAATACACAGTCCAAATCAAATCTGTGCTGAAACAGAATGACTGTTTTTAACTCAGTCCATCACTAATTTATAAATACTACCCACAATTTGAAAGCACTATTTCCTTAAGGCTAGAATCAAAAAAGCAGTCCTTTTATTGAAGTGTTGACACTGCCAAACTATCTCACTCAACCTGACCCATGAAAAAGTAGGCATTAACTTGAGTAAAGGACCTAAGACACAACTAGCTGAAATCCTCAGATTAATTACAAGATGCCGTTTGTCGAGACAGGAATTTCATCTACGTGTTTCCAGGCATTCGAGCAGCCAACAAGGAGAAAAACTTCTCTATAATTTTTTAAATGCTTAAACGGAATGACATTTCAAGTTCTTTCCGGATATGTTGCTGAAATCTGAGGTTCAACCTGAGGGCACCAACTCCCGACTGCGGATTCCGCGTGGAGAGGCGAGGCGCACTCTTCCCAGCACATCTCCTGCCGCTTGCCTTTCTCACCGCCCCGCGGCCGCCCACCCTCAGCGCCTGCCCTTCACTTCACAAGGAGAGAGGCGGAGACGAGAACTCTGCAGCACGCAGTAGCACCCCGACGGAGGTGCGAAAGATAAGCCCCGCGGGCCACGGCCCGGCCCAGCACATCCACTGCCTGGCTCCACGCAAGCATTCCATGCAAGGAACACTCATGGCGGCGGCATCAGTAGCCGCCGCCTCAACGCCGAAGTCCCACCAGGTGAGGAGAAAGGAGCGGCCGGTACAGGCAGTCGCTACTGACCCCCTCCCGTTCCAACCCCGCCGCGATTGGGGCGTTACCTGCCAGCCGAGCCCCCGCCGCCTTCCGGCTCCGCGGCACTTGGTGATGACCTCATGTGCCGGCTCCTCCCCTTTTCTCGGCCCGCCCCGGCTCTGGCGTCGGGAAGCGGGTGAGGGGAGGCGACGAAGACGTTTCATTAATCTGATGTATTATTTCAGCTGCAGTAATTCTTATAATTCAGAAAACGATCCACTCCACAAGAACAACGATTGTCTTAGTTTATCCTCATGCTTTTATATCAATCTGGCTTGACAAAATCCTGATCTTGGCCTGTAATGAACCCTTCCCAGACAGAATTTTATATGAGAAAGCCGGCATTCTTTAGTGCAGGACTGGGTGCACAGAGAAGAGTTTCCTCAAAATGAGGAAACTCCTTTGTCTCTCTCTCCTTGGTTTTTATTTGGGCTTGTGCATTACACATTCCTTATTTTCTAGGACGATTCAATGCAATTATGGGAAAGTGTCTGCCCATTCAAACATCTGTAGTTAGATATGGGGTGGTCGTCAGCAGTCTTTGATGATCTTTTACCGTGTTTGTTCCTCACTGTTTCCCATGTTTGTCCTCTGAAGCTCTGTCCATCAAAGTGGTTTTGCCTGATTCCTTGTCAGTGGTCTAGCAGGATGACCTTTAGACCATCTCACCTTGATGAGGTCTATAAGCAATACTCCCTTCATTATCGTTATCTGGGCATTCGATGAATAGTGGGAATGGTGGGAATGTCCTTGCAAGCTGATCCAGGTAGCGACTGTTGATGGGGCAAGGTGGCTGGGAGCATCAAGAGTAGCTGGGTTCTGAGAATGACGCTTAATGGGGTAGAATGACTGGAACATCAGGAGAAACCAAAATGTTCAGATAACGACATTGATGGTATTACATAATTTACAGGAAATTTTGTGGTAAGTTTTTTGTTCAGTTCTCGGTGTGTGACACATAAATACTGTGCCTGTTTTTGAATGGGGTACACACAATTCATGAAAATTATTTCCTGTGTGCCCAGTGCTGCAATAAGGAATACCTGCTTAGGAGTCACCGAGGCTATTGAGTTATTTTATTACAGATGCCATGGCTTCAGTATAATAGTGTGTGCAACTGCATATCCTCGAAGTTTATAGCACTTTTTTCCTTCTGTAGTTAACCATAGCAAATGCTAATATGATGCAAATCTACCCTGGGTGTAAAAGGAAGGATTAGCATTTTGACTTGAAGCTGGGAGAATAATCAAGCAATTTTAATTTTATTAAACTGAGCTGCCCTAGGTTCTTGAAGAAAAATCTAATAAAAATGCAAAAGGCATGGAAAGTAAGATTTTCTTTTATATAAATCAAATACACAATGGAGCCAAGCAATGTGATTAATTCTGTTTACCGAGGAGCACTGTGTATGTCACTCATGATGTAATTTTCACTTAGTAGTAATAAATTCACTGGCACTGCCCCTGTATCATTATTATATTATAACATCTGCTAAACTAATTTCCTATCATTCTCTATTTTAATGTTAAATCTCTATCTATGGAAACCACGGTAATAATACTAATTGATTAAGGGGGATGTGCAAACACTTAAAATAGGTAGAGAAATTATTTTATATGTATAGGATTTTAGAAGTTAAGAAAATAGATTAAAAGATAAGCATAGGATCATAGATGTTACGACAATAGATGAAAGAATAATAATTGAGTAATAGTTGTAATTGTAGTTGTTTAAGTTAGACAATGGAGAAAAGACATATGAAGCACAGTGATGGGGTTTGTATCCAGCTTGGTTCAAAGCATTTGACCTGTTTTGTTTAAAGCAAGCCCAAAAAGAACTAGTTTAAACCAGATATACGGTTTGGGAAGGAGCCAATACTTGTGCAGGGTTAAAAGTTCAAGCCTGAGGAAGAGGGATTTTCTTCAACACAAGATGGCGACTTGACCCCAAAACGACCTCCAACTCACTTATTACATGCTGTCTGAGGCTGCGCAAGGAGGTGTATCTGAATTAGTGTGTGAAGGGGGAATGGGTATTGCTTATGTATAGGCAGATTAGGTCATGTAATGAATATGTAGAGTTTAATGTATATAACGAAGGCAAAGTGCCGTGATGGTTTGTGCACATATGTGGTGGCATAAGCCCCCGAAAAAACATACCTCCTTTAGAACTCGGCCCAAGTTACAGAGTTTGTTTCTGCGCATCACTAATATAATGAGGACCTAAGTGTCTTCACAAATAGAGGGAGTAAAAGGGTCTTTACAAACAATGGACACACAGATAAGAGCATCAAACACATTACAAAAACAGTTCATAGACCTTTAAAATATAGAGCCTGTACCTTTATAGTATATGTAATCAAGTAAAACTTACAAGTCCTGAAATAACTCAATCTGGTTTACAACACTACCTTAGAATATTAGAACTGATGGTTAAGTTCATGCTAACTAATCATGAGCTAACAAATGTATTCCAAAAGACTGCCATTGAGAGAGCAAAATGCCTTCATCTGTAGTGCTTTGTTCAGTGCTAACTTGAATAATGGTGCACAAAGATACAGTCAGTTCTTCGTCCTGGGTACATGTGAATAGCTAAAGACCCCATGCTAGTCACTGCGAATAGACATTAGCTGTCATGGCAACTCTGTAACTTCTGATTCACTTTTAAATGTTTATATTGCAGTGGCATCCAGATGTCCTTTGAAAGTCCCTTCCAACTTCACGATTCTGTGATTCTACAACGCTAGTTTAGTTTCCAAGGGGACAGAAGGTGCACAAATACTGTGTGAATATAATGTCGGTGTTGAATTGATTTTTAACTGCTACAAGAATAAAAGATATAAACAAATAGATTAAAATAAAACACATTTTGCACTAAAACAGTTTTACTGTAATGCAGGTATTGTAAGAAGCTAAAAGAGCAAAGCTTCAAAATCAGGTTTAGTTTCTGCAACATTTCCACATGTTTATTCCAGCAATAATTCATTGCTGAGTGCTATCAAAATTAACTCATGATATAGTATCACATCACTCTGTAAAACACATTTACAGCTCTGAATGTCTGCTTACTTCTGTAGCAAATTTGGTCCATTGTCGCTATTTTAGCAATGATGACTGTTGCATCCTGAGACCTTAGCACTCATGTTTGCTTGGGACTTTTTTTTTTTCCAGAAATACCACCAGGAAGACAAAAAGTGAGAGAGGAATTCAAATAAGACATATTTCTCTGGCCTAAATAAATTCCTCAATGTGTATAAGTGACCTGTTTCTATTTTGCATAACTTGTTAAGTGAGAAAATTAAAACATTTTCCAGGGCATGTAGTTAAAGGGCAAGGGACAATGGTTTTAAACTAGAGGAGGGCAGGTTTAGATTCAACATTAGGAAAAAGTTCTTCACCATGAGAGTAGTGAGGCACTGGAACAGGCTGCCCAGAGAGGTGGTGGAGGCCCAATCACTGGAGGCATTCAAAGCCAGGCTCAATGAGGCTCTAAGCAATCTGATGTCCCTGCTCACTACAGGGAGGTTGGACTAGATGATCCCATCCAACACCATGATTCTGTGATTTGTGGAGATATTTACCATAGCTCTATAAAATTTGATAACTGCTCACACAGCCTTTGTAATGTATTCCAGGATTAACAAGGCAGCCATGGGGATATTCTTACTATTTTGTAACCTGACCTTTTGACTGCTAAAATTGTGTGAGAGTAAAGAAAAAACATGATACCATAGCAGATCATTGCTTCCATTATTCTTCATTTTTAATTCCAGTAAAATGTAAAACTCACTGCCATGGGGATATTCCTAGTAGTCAATCATGCAGCATTTGGCTGTTACTGTAAAGTGTGAAGCTTTCTGACATTTGACTTCCTCTGAATACACAGAAACAGTGTAAGTAAGATTTGTGGATACCTGGCTACAAATTCATTCCAGTATCCTGTTTCTTACACCACTACTGTTCACAGTAGTAAGTCCTTCACTTATGAAGCATTAGAATACCTTATTTCAAAGCTTATGACTTACACAAAACCTTATTATCTTTCATTGCATGTTGATACATTAAAAATCCTGACATTCTTAAAGGGGGCTAGAACTTAAAGTACGGCATTATTTACTTTAGTTCCACGTGTTGACTGTAGCCACCAGATAGTACTTAACTCCACATGCCCAGTAAGTACTTTTATCTTGACTGCAATTTTACTCTTTCTCCACTACAATCAGTGTTTCCAGCAGTCTTCTGCTTTCATTACGTTGCACAAACTGAAATCAGCAGACCAAAACCAGAATTACAAGTTCCAAAAAAAGGAAAATGTGAAAGCGGTAACCACTTATTTGTCCTAGGTTTAACTTTCCTTTCTTCTTGAAGAGCCCACCTGCTTGTTTTTGTACATTAAATGATCTTTCCAGCTTTTAACAGTTATCACAGGTTGAGCCCTTTATAGCAGGTTGAGCTCTAAGGGGTAGACCAAGCATCCTATATTGTGTCTGCTGTTTACAGAAGTGTCTGAGCTACGGAATCTTCTTTGCTAGTACTGGTGCAGACCCAGTAAGAAGCCAGACTGAACTAACTGGGCTGGCAGTGTAAACAAAAAGAACCAAAACTTATTTGGAACAGAATACAAAGAAAGTAAAACCAAAATGGCAGTGATAGTTGTCATCCGAAGCAAAATTAAGAGCAGGCTCTGCACTGACCATACAAAATTACAGCATGTCAAAGGCAAAGACAGCAGCCTACCATATTGGGTTGGCATAGAGGAAGACAGTATATATCATATTCTGCTGGCAATAATACATTGAAGCTCATTTTAAAAATCAGTACGCATTATCCCTACAGTTGCAACGCATGGTTTCCTGCTCTCAAAAATCAGATGTAGAAAGCAGAGATTTATATTTCCAAAGCAAATGTTCAAAAACAGATTTTTAGGTGCATTCTAGGGCAGAGGTGGCCTCACATTCAGCTTCCTGATATTCCATTTAATTATGTTAGAGTTTCAAAATCTGTCCTTATTTTAGGGAAACATGTTGTTTTTCTTCTGTTCATAGATCCTTCTTTTTTGCATCACATCTCTGAATAAGAATTCTTTCTACTAAATACTGTCAGGCAACCAAACCCTTGTCCTTGTCCATGTGGTGGTGCTGTGCCAGTATGTCAGTACTTTGTTATTCAAATTCTGTCTGGCTGTATGAACCATTCCCAGCTTTTTTTTCATGAATGAAAGGGCAGACATGACTGGGATCTGAAGATTAGTACCCCAGAGAAAGTGGGCTGAAGAAGTGCACATGGGTGTTTTTCTGAAACCCTGCAATCTCCTGCCACAATTTTGTCCATGGAACACCAGTCAACTTTGTAAGATTGGTTTTGCTTTGCCTCAATAAGGCTGGCTTCAGAGATGGCATTAGAATTTGAAACACCAGAGTTTCAGTTCTCCCTTTAGATTTTCTGGTTTATTTTTACATTAATAAGAGCCCTTTAATGCTATGCATTCCATAAGCCTTTTTAGATTTCAAGGCTTTTATAGAAAACATTAAAACAAGAGGAGTCCAATGGGAAGCAAGAATACACTTGCTAAATATTTGTGTAATTAATGTAAAATCAGGACACCCAGATTTGCTGACAAGCTGATTTAACTTCCTTTAGAGGATATATAATTTCTACCAACAGGGTATACGTGCAGCAAAATTCATTTATATGAAGAGAAATAGCTATAGCTCATTCCCACTCAGAAATTTTGTACTTATTCAGACAGGCCTTTGTGTACTGAACTTGCATTCTCTGGCATTAACGTTAGCATTTAAAAGTGAATGACATACATGCTAATAGTTGAAAATGAGATTATTGGTGAAAAACAATGTGGAACAGCACAAGCCTTTTATAGTTTCCAAACTATTTGCTTTGTACCGCAGACAAAAAAAGGCTAAATTAGTGAAAGAAAAAAATTGATTAAATGTGAGAAGAGGTTTAGTTTTTTGTTTGTTTTTTGAGTTTTTTTAAATCTATATGTGTATCATGAGGCATTCATAGAATGCCAGGTTGCCAAGAAAGTACTTGGAGTTTTCCATTGCCACTGCAGTGGCATTTGCTCATTTGGAGCTTTTCACACAGAATCCCAAAATATTAGGAATTGGAAGAGACCTTGAGAGATCATCCAGTTCGATCCCACTACCAGAGCTGGAACACCTAGATCAGGTCACACAGGAAGGCAGATTTTGAATGTCTTCAGAGACGGAGACACCATACCCTCTCTGGGCAGCCTGTTCCAGTGTTATTTCACTGCCCTTAAGAAGAGTGCAGGAGGACAAGGAATTTGTTACTTCCTGCTTTTTAGTTTTAAGTGTGCTTCACCCAATTACATGCAAAAAAATATTGTTCTTGATTTGTCTGTAAGATCTTAAATTTGGTTTGACTAAACTCCCACTAACCTCCTATACGAATGCATATAAGACCTGCCAAAGAAGTTTTTGTAGTGGACAGTTCTTTGTTCCAGTTTATGTCTAGCTTTCCTCCATAAAACTTGTGGTTTTATGTGACCTTCTGGCCTCTAAAGGAGCTGAATTCAGGCCTTTGGAAGATGACAAAGTGAGGTGGAGCTGCACAGATGAGCAGCCACATGACAGGCTGCTTGGGAGACTCTGACCGCTGGCAGAATGGAAATGGAAACAGCAAAGGCCAATGACTCTGTAAACTGCCACAGCAAATTTGCACATATCCCTTCAGGGTGTTTATCTTAATCCAATACTTAAAAGCCCAAGATTGAAACTATCATTGCTTCAAGTTTTGTGGGGACTCCAGGGAACTCCTTGCAAGACTCCTTGCAGACTCCTTGCAAGTCTCAGTCTTCTATTTTTTTGTACCTTTCATGGTACAGATTTCTGCAGTATTGCATGACTTCTGCAAAGTCATAAAGTATCTGGAATAAGATGGCCACATGTTTTAAAAATATATATGGACCATGCCATCCCTCTGCCTGTGTACCACAGTGCCTAGATCATGCTAGGCAGGATGGCAAGTAGGTCAGGAAAGCAGAGCATGAGGTGAAAAAACCCAAACCCAGTAAAAAAGCAAAGCCCAGAGTGATTTCTGGTAGTCTGTTAAACTGAAATATGGGTGGTCAACAAAGTGGGGGAATTCTGAAGTCCCCTAGGATGCATTGTGGCACATTGTAAAGGGTTAGGCTGTTAACAAGAAAATGCTTCTTAAATGTTATAATCATTGATGGCCTTTTGTAAGTTAGACAGTCAAAGAGGAGGCTTTTTAATGGGTCTTCAGAGTATGATACTCTCCTCCAGTTGCTGTTATTTCTAAGGGAAGAAAAATTATATGAAGTGTTGTCTGCTGATATGTTTTTCCACTTTGTGGAATTGTTCAGAGTGACAGAAAGGGTACAGCATTAATGCAGCCCCCTCAGACTGTCTGGCTTTGGCTTTAGAGAAAAAAATCCCAAAAAGTGTTGTTCCTCATGCATTATTGTCCAAAAGTGTTTAAAGATTGCATTTTCTCATGATGGAGACCCTGGACAAATAAGCATCTGCTATAATTTGCTACCAACCCCTGCCTCTTGGTCTCCTCTCTGACTCAGTCAAACAGAGGAGCAGCAGCAATAATGAAGGGGAAGCTGAAAAATACTTTTCTCTTATAACTTCCTGGACCAGGAGTGAGGCACAGGAGACACTGAAAATTTCAGCTCCCTTGCAAAAGACAATTGGACTGGAGGGGCCTACCAAAGTAAAAGCTCCTTTCTCGGCCACAGACATAGAGATTTGGAAAGTAGTAGCTAAAGGCTACCAGGATAATCCAGTTCAGGTAGCAAAAGGAACCAAGATCCTGATTGACTGGATATTGATTTTACATTAGGAGAATTAACCAAAACTGAACGACAGCTGATAATAAAAACAGCTGGAACAACCATACAAGCTCAAATTACAAGTGGAACACTTACAGTGGATGTAGATACTTATGCATCCTGAAGTGACCCTCACTGGAATTTAAATTATGCACAGCACTATCAGTTGTTAAAAGAATATAGAGACAGGGTTAAATTTCTGTTAGGAAACACTCCCCCTAAGGCAATAAATTAGTCAGCACTTTATGCAGTAAAACAGAGAACTCATGGAACTCCCACTGAATTCCTAGATCAAATGAAGGTAGTCAGGAGAAGATACACCACTCTGCCCTTCTCTTCAGATGTAGGTCAACAGCAGTTAGCCTCTCTGTTTTTGGAACAGTCATGCTATGACATAAGGAGGAAGCTTCAGAAGTTAAAGAAGACAGTTATATGGGATTTAGAAAAATTGGTGGAAGAGGCATAGAGAGTTTTCTGAAATAGGAAGGAAATAAAAGAAGGAAAATCAGAGAGATCAATAGCATGGCAACCATGGGGGTCCTTTAACAACAGGGCGTGGTAAATCGGATTTAAATTAAATAAAACAGGATTTAAAGGAGGCCTTCTTCTGTCTGCCCCTGGCCACAGAGAGACAAATATTGTTTGCATTTGAATGGGAAAGCTCTACCACCAGTAGAACCCAGCTTTCCTGGACAATGTTACCTCAAGACTTTTAAAACAGTGTAGGAATATTTGGAGTTGTGTTCTTTCTGGTTTTGTAAGAAGGCCACCACTAAGAGGCTTGAGGAAACTGAGATATTGTAACTATTGCAAAAGAATTTGCAAAAGTAACTGGAAAAGGGGGGAATTGGAACAGTGATGCCCTGGAAGGTGGGTAGAGCAATTGAAATGTTATTTGCTGAAGGTGCAGATGTTCTTAGACGTTAGTTAAGGATTGCAAATGCGATGTAAATACTGCTTAGCTCAGTATTTGAGCCTTACTTTTGAGGAACAAAGGGGTAGCAAGTCTAACCTGCCAGCAGATAAAGGCGACAGCAGACCTTGAAGACAGTTTGCACCAGGCCATGACTGCTTTCTCTACCAGAGGAGACCTGAGAGACTGTATTCATGAATATTCATAAAGAAGATAGTGATTTCTGAGACAATAATGTATGGATATGTATGTTAGAGGTGTATGAATTTCAAAAACTCTTCTTCTCAGTATGTGCATAAGGATGGAATAATCCCTTGCATGTCCAATGCTGCAATAAAGAATACCTACTCAGACTATTGGGTCTTCTCAATAGGGAATGTAGTGCTAGGATTAGTTTGGGAAATGGCAGGGATCACTAGGCAAAGTCTGCAATTTGGAATTAGGGTAATAGTTGACCTACAAACCTCAATTACAGCCTAGTAAACAAAGGACCACTTGGCCCTGGTTTAAAGGTAATTATACTTGGATTTTTGCCTGGAGCTGCCATTGGATGCCTGAGACTATGATTAATATTTGGTTATGGATTTGGCCTGAAAGTAGCTGATGTGGGGACATCTGTCTCTGATAAGACTTCCCAAGTGGCTACTGAGTCTAGGGCTATGACTAAACTTGAGATTAGGTTGGAGAATAAGAGTGTCATAAAGAAGGCTGACAAACAAGGTGGAGGCAGAATCAGCTGCTGAGTTAAAGATATAGCTGGCCAAATTTAATTTTTAATCTAAGTTTTGGGCCCAAGGGGACAAACAAGTAGGGCTGGTGATAAACATCCCATATGCTTCTGTATAAAGGGATAACTTAACATTGATTTGGGTAATAAGCCAAACAACTATCATATGATCTACACAACCGCTATTGGCTGGCCTAAGATTTAGGTTAGAATTTGTACTTGCTGCATCCTTCAAGCTACTTTCAGAACTGAGATGTAAAAAGCTTCAGACAAATCCTGAAGAAATTTGAGTTACTCCTTCAAAGTGAAGGGCTGCTGGAGGAGCCTTACAAAACTGAAATACAAGTTATTTTTCATACCGAATCTAGCTGTTCATCTAAGCCTATGTAGATGGTTCCCCATATGGGGCTTGCAGGAGTCAGTTTGTAAATATTAACATTAGAATTAGACTGGGTTGAAGCAGGGCTGGGAACTCAAAGTCTTTCACTTCGAATACTCAACATGATAAAAGATGGGAAGAGTGGCAGGGACTTCTTAAATGAAATTAATCTTTTATAGCATTACTATAGAGTGCATGTATATAATTTATAAATAAATATACATATATTGGATTGCATACTCAAACATTCACTTACAGGACTGTGTAATGAAAAGAAGTTTGGGCACTGATGCTCGTGAGCATCTAGTTCACTTCGAGCATTGTGCATCTAATATACAGTCCTGTAGTTAGACCTGTAGCTGTGTCATGAAAGATAAATCCTATCAGCTATATAAAACCAAGTATCTCCTTTCCCCTTGAAGTCGTGAAATCTGTAAGAAAAGAACTTAATAGTCTCAATGACTATTAAGCAGGTATTATTTATTGCAGTGCTGGGCATATGGGAAATAATTTTCACAAAACGTGTAGCAAATTCAGCAACAGGCACAACATTTATTTGCACAAAAACTGACCACATATTCATGAAGTTTCCCACAAATGTCATTATCCCATCAATGTGTCTGCTTCCAATACAGCCAGCCATCTTGTCACACTTGGACATTGCAGGTCCAGGAATGCTTATTCATGCCCTCCTTACAAAGACACTCCTGCCATTCTCACACCACTTGTAAAGAAATTCCATTTCCCATCTTACAATTTTGGTGTGCACACATGATAATCCCTCTGGCTGTTTCACTGCAAGCACTCCTGCTCATCTCAATTATAACAAATATCTTAGTATCACCCCTTCACCCTAGAAAAATAGGCTAAATAACTTCCTGCTGTGCCATGTGCAGTGCTTCCTGTGCGAGGAGAGTCTGCCATCTTATCTTTATGTGAGCTGGAAGAGTTAAGGATATGCTACTTGTCAACCTCACACAATTTCATAATTGAAAATTATCTTTTGCACTCAGTATATGTTATTGCTGCAAGTTGTTTATCAAAGTTTTGGTTTTGTTTTTGGGTTTTTTTGTTGTTTGTTTTTTTTTACATTGTCATAGATTTGTTTATACAAACTAGAAATTTTGAAAGAATTAAATATAAAATAAACATTATTTTTACATTTTGTTTTACTTTTTAGTCTGGTAAAAAATACAGGCAGTAGATTCAGTGTACAGTGGCAGAATGCCATGTGCAGAATGCCATTACAGAATGCAAAGAGGAAAATAACTTACAGTGGAAGTTTTTTCCCTATAAGCATTGCAACAGCACATCTGTAAAACCAGGCACATCATCATATGTCTGTTTTCTCTTATTCTCAGATTGTGGACTATTTAGGGCAAGGACTCTGTTTTGTTCTTTTTCCATACAGTGCCTTTGCTACAAAATTATGCCCTTCATGATAAACAACTAAAAATAATAATCAAAGCCATCATGACAGCAGTACTTAGGGATGTCAAACACAGGTCTAAATCTGTACTGCTGGAACAGCTTCACCCACCACTGGAAACTGCCTGAAAGAACCAGACTGGAAGGACTGTGATTCTATAATTCTATGTGATTCAATGATTTTATGACTAACACAGCTGTGGGACTGAGAGAATTAATCAGTGAGTGGAAGCGGTGAGCTCAGGGTAGGATTTAAATTTCCAGTAGGATTTAAATTATTATTTTGTATCAGTCATAGAATGAATCGCAGAATGTATTGAGCTGAAAGGGTCCTCTAGTCCAAACCCCCAGTTGTAAGCAGGTACGCTCTATACTAGATCAGTTTTCTCAGAGCTTCATCAAGCCTGGCCATGAATGTCTTCAGGCATGGGGCCTCTATCTCTCCACTTCTCAGGGCAACCACTTTCCCCTCCCTCATTGTGAAAAACTTTATCCTAATGTCTAATCTAAACCTACCCTGCTTTAGTTTAAAATCATTGCCCCTTGTCCTATTCCTACATGCCACTACAAAATCACTCCCCAGGTTTCCTGTTGGCCACCTTCAGGTACTGGTAGGGCCTATGGGATCTCCCTGGAGTCTTTACTTTAGACTGAGCAATCTCATCTGTCCTAGCCTCTCTTCACAGGAGAGGTGTTACAGCTTCTTGATCATTCTCGTGTTCCTCATGAACAGTGTGCACTCGCAGCCAAGAAGGCCAACCAAATCCTGCGTTGCATCAAGAGGAGTGTGACCAGCAGGTCAAGAGAGGTGATTTTACCCCTCTACACAGCACTGGTGAGACCCCACCTGGAGT
>VZTY01019985.1:65906-145008 GCA_013400935.1 Turnix velox
GGGGGGACCTCATAGTAACATATCAGTACCTGAGGGGGTCCTACAGAAAGGCAGGGGAAGGAATTTTTAACATAATATCGGATGGGAGGACTAGAAACAATGGATATAAATTAGAGGGGGATAGATTTAGACTAGACATAAGAAAGAAATTCTTTACAGTGAGGGTGGTGAAGCACTGGAACAGGTTGCCCAGGGAGGTTGTGGATGCCCCATCTCTGGAGGTGTTCAAGACTAGGCTGGACAGGGCACTGGGCAGCCTGATCTAGTGGGAGGTGTCCCTGCCTATGGCAGGAGGGTTGGAACTTGATGATCTTTAAGGTCCCTTCCAACCCAAACTATTCTATGATTCTATGATTCTATGTCTGTAAGTTGAGGGATGGCAAAGTTACGCCAAAGTTGCGGACTCTTACTCCTGTAGGCCTTTACACATATCTTTGAAATATGTAATGTGTAGATGTGCAATAGGCTCTGCATGAAGAAAGAACATACATAGGCAAAAAATTGCACATTTTAAAAGATTTTTACCCTGTGTACGATATCACCTTTTATGAAGTCAGTCTGTGGTTTCAATTTTAGGATTTGAGACTGTGTTTATGCAACTCATGAATGCATTCTATTGAAAAGAAACCAGCATTTCTTAGACTCACTCCTTAAATACACCTGAAATGATAGATAATACAACAAATCTGTACTGTAAGGAGTGGATTACCCATGTCAATATTTGTCTTTTTCAAATTATTGTGAGAAAGGATGTTTCTAGGTTAAGATGTTGCATAAACTTGTTTTCACTTACTAGTGCTTGGTGAAATGTAAACAGCAAAACTGACTGCTTTATTTCACTGCACAGCTGGAAATGCTGTAGTGAAAAGCAGTGAGAATTAGGAGAGTGCAGGTTCCTAGGTGTGTTTTGGTGGCAGTAGTTGTATGAGGTGCATTAATTTCTAGCTTTTTAAGTGTGACTGGAATTATATTTTTCTACTGAATAGGTTTGGAGAGTTCTTTTAAAAATCTTGTTGGGTCCAGTCACCCGTGACCTGCAGCTTTTGTGCCTCTCTATGGTGTCAGGTATGATGGCACACGTGAGGTCAGCATGATCTCTTTAAACAGAAGTTAATACTTGACAGAATCGATTACCAAATGTATGTTTTTCCTGTACTGATGGATCAGAATTAGCAGGAGTGAAGCAGGACATGCTAACCTTGCTCTGTAGGGTGTGTGCACTATAGCCTACATGCCCAACTCACAGTTTTGCAATCAAGTGGCAAAACGAAGCAGACTTCTGAATTTTATGGCCATGCTTTCAGGAGTATGAGCATTGAAATGTGAGCACTGTGAATATTACATGCTATGAGGAACTGAGTCTCGATTCACTTGCTGTGCCATTCACCTACAAGATGACTCAAGTATTGGTTCCACACGCGCGTCCCAACCCCCCCAGTGGAGGGGACAGACGCCTTGGTCAAAGAAAGGGACGTTTGCCCACCCTCTCCTCATCCATCCCCGTCCCGAAGGGATGCGGGAGCGGCGGGGCCGGTGGAGGCGGTGAGAGCCCGGACTGTCGCCACCTCCCCCGACCTGTTAGCCACGCCCCGGCCACGCCTAACCGGGGCTTAGTGGCCACGGCGACAGCGGCGGTGCCACTCTCCCCGCACCGCCACCATGACGGACCGCTCCACTTTCGACACCAATGTCATAACTATGACCCGCTTCGTGATGGAGGAAGGCAGGCGGGCGAAAGGGACCGGGGAGTTCACGCAGCTCCTCAACTCTCTCTGCACGGCCATCAAAGCCATCTCCACGGCCGTCCGTAAAGCGGGGATTGCCAACCTGTAAGTCCCGGGATACTGGGAGCATCCCACACCTTCCTACATCCCCACGGGGCCAGGGGATCCTACAGCCTCCAGGCTGGTGGAGATAGGGGGTGTTGCAATGAAAGACGTGTGAGTGGTCTTGCATCCTCCGGTAGCCTTGCACAAACTGTAACTAAGTGTTTTAACATCTCGGACTCCTGATTTTCTCAAGTGCAGTGGAGCCTGTGGCTTTGTGATAATGTAAGGCATATAGTCTTATATAGCCATCTGCTGGTGATAGATCTTCATGCAATCCTTGGCAGCTCTGAGTGCTTTAAACCAACCAACAAAGAAGATAAGTCTGAAAGACAAAATCTATAAAAATACAGCTTAATTTTGACTCACTGGAGTAATTATCTTAATATCAAAGCACCATTCTATGTGATGAGGTGAATAATCAAGTTTTGTAGCTTTTTCTCCCATACTGCATCATAGCAACTTCATTTTTGCTATGAAACCTTGGATGCCTAAAAGCTTCTAGGAAGGATGCTGGCTAGGAACAGTAGTGTCTGTAGTCTGTCAGATGGGAATTGCTCTGGAGATGCATCAGAAAGGAATCAGAGCTCTTCAAATGTTTGATTTCTGAAACTGGTTGTAGGTAACTAGTCCCTATAAATATTTTTAAAATTGTTGGTAAGACATACTGTCAGCTTCAGACATGGTTGCTTCATTACCTAGTGGAAGTGTAGTAGAAGGAAAATTAATTTGCCTCTATGAAGCATGCAGTGGAAACCAGAATAAGCAAAAGGCCTTTGTCAATACTTAGTAACATTTACTACAGAATAAATTAGAGGACTGAAAAATTTAGCAACTGAAGTTAATAAAATAGAAGCAATGACTATTTTTCTTCTTTTTGGCTTCAGACATTGTCTGTGATACTTTTTAAATCATTTGTGCTTGGCTTTTCATGTCTGTGAGTGAAGATCACAGCTTCCCACCACTGGGCTGATTTGTAACAGTCTAAGGTCTAATTGAGTGTGTCCCCCACATGCTTCTGTTGACAGCTTCCCACAGGTTCAATGCTTGTGCTCATAGCTTTGTCTGATAAACTTGCACTGGATCTGACTCTCCATCAGAGCTAGAGTAGCTATTTTCAGACTCACAAACTTCCTTGAGCAGCGCACCTTCCATTGTGGGACTGTATTTTACAATTCATGGTACCTTTTTGCTTGGCTATCGGTGAATGAGAACGAGCGGGCCAGGGCTCATTTATTTGGATCATGCCCAACCTCAGCTGTTATGCCTAGTGTGGGAGTGCAGAATGCCTGTATAAGCCACAGCCTCTTCCCAGCTCTGTGCAGAGCACCAAGCTGTCCCCTCCCTGCAGTCCCCTGCAGACTAGGTGTGAGAGCTGTAGCTTCTGGCCAAACAGGTTTTACTGAGCCTCTACTCTTAAGCACGGTGTTCGAAGTACATTGATTTCTAACAGCACTTTCACACTTGCAGAAAAAACACTGTCTCGGAGAAACAGTGAGAATTATGCCAAGTCTTTTTCTTTCTGTCATGCATTGAAATGAAGAATTGCAAGCATTACTACAAAACTCCAGAATACCAGTATTCAGTCTAATCAATGAATCGTAGTACAAGTAATTCGAATGTCTACAGAGCCTGCTATTTTTTTCTCTCTCTAGAGCTAAACTTCCCCTCTCTGTTTAGCATGCTATTGAAACCACGTATCCACAAGATCTCCTGGTACTTCCTGATACCAGATGACATGGTTCTGATTAGCTGGCAGGTTTTTATTTGTGTTTCATATTTGTATTTCTCAGTTTTATTCCCAAGGAAATGCTTACTGCATAAGACTGAAAACATTGAATTATCTATGAGCATGGTGTTTCTACTGCAATTTGTTCATCAAGAGCAAATTACATAGGAAACTTCAGTGCAAGTAGTGTCATCAAATTAATTTTTCCTTTTTAAATATAAATTTCCTAATGAAGTCTTAGGTTTTTAGACATGCAGTTCAATTACTGAAGACTAGGATTCATGGGGAAGTATTCATGTCTTAAAGGTAAGAGCTCATAAAATAACATAATTAATAACATGCTTGCTGCAGGGAGATTGGACTAGATGACCCCTGAAGGTCCCTTCCAACTCCATGACTCTATCATTCTCTGCTAATCACCTTACCTCAGCCTTCACAGCATACTCTGGCTATGTTTGCCTATGGTTTACAGGCTGTTGTTTTGTGTTTCTCACAATCACAGTCTTCTTGATTTGCCACCACAGTATATCTCAGCAAGAATCCATTGGAGGGTGAATTAAAACAGGCTTCAAGAACTGAGATACCATTCAAAGTTTTACAAGATATCTTAGAAGAATGTGCTTGCCAGGAACACTTTGGAAGACACAGGGCCTCATTTTCACTAAATGTTCTTCTCTCTTGACACTGCTCTAGCTATGGAATTGCTGGGTCTACCAATGTAACAGGGGATCAAGTAAAGAAGCTGGACATCCTTTCCAATGACCTGGTGATTAACATGCTCAAGTCATCCTTCAGTACATGTGTTATTGTGTCAGAAGAAAACAAAGATGCTGTGATAGTGGAAAATGAGAAACGGGTTAGTAGCTGTAAAGTTTCTCTCTGCATGATGTCAAATCAGCCTTTATGTGTGTGTTGCTTCAGATTTAAGAAACTGAAATTGAGCTACAAATTTCAGAGAACATGTACTTTTCTGTACTGGCAAAAGAAGTGGGTGGGGGCTTTGTGAAAAGACTATCAGTCAACATTCATCGTTCTTCTGTTTATGCTTTTAAGACTGATGTTTGTTGAGCTTATAGCTTTTTCCCTGTTGTTGTTACTCCCTACCATTTTTTCTTCCTCATTTTTCCCAGTTGTTCAAGAAACATTGCTTGTCTGTGTCATCCCATCTCTAGAACAATGCTCTAAGTTCAACCCTTTTGTAAAGTAGTTTTGTCAAAAGGACATTTTGTGAATGTCAAATGTCAAGTTCTTCATGCAAATTCTCCTTGAAGCTGGTAAAATACTTAGCAATAATGAAACAAAAAATATTTTACTAAATTATTATTAGTTGTTTCTTTTTCCTGGCTAATGATCAGGTAAAATCAGGGTAAAAAGTCTGTGAAAGCGAACAACTGACATAATTTAGCAAGTATAATTATGTTTGTGTTGTCAAGCAGGTCTCTCTGCTGAGAAATCTTCAAAATTTATTTGATAGTCATTGAATGAACAAAGATTGCTTTAGACCTAAGGAAAATATGGCCTTAGATTTTCAAAGATCACTGAGGGACACATACTATTAATGATTCTCTAAAATCAATGTGAGCTATTATGGTGGGTTTTGATAATTTCTATTCCGATTCCTTACGTGCTAAGTAGAAGTTTCTGGCATACAGGTTGAAATCAAATTAAATGCAAATAAACAGTGTCATTACATGACTACTAAAATTACTCTGCATAAAATGAGAGGAAAATAAACTATTCTTAAGGTGCAGTTGATTCAGTTGTTTTCCCCACATGGGCAATTTCCTGTACCTCCAGAAATCCCAGCAATTTTTTTTGGGGAATAAAAACCTTTCAGAGAGTGGGATAAGAACTGATTAATTTCTGACCATCTGTTCAATCAGAGCAAGATAAAGTGAGATGTGTTAAAGGTATTTTAATTATTTCTAATTCCAGCTCTGCATTTAAAAAGTCTAGTTTTCTTCATTTGTCTTTTTCCTTAGAATCAGAAGACCATTTTACTAGAAAGAAAATATCTACCTAGATGGTAGATATTACAGGATATCTATTAGAATGAGTCAGGATAAATTAAGTAAATTAAGCTAAATTAATAATTTAAAGTATTACTTTTTAATATTACAAATTATGTATTAAAACTTCCTATTTCCTATGTCATCATCTATCATTTAAAGATTTCCCAGATACTACTGCAGCAAATTACACAGTTGTAGTCAAGAATGAAATCTGGGCCAAAAACTTTCTTATAATTAAATTCAGTTCCTTCATAATCTATAAAAGCCTTTTAGTTGGCATTGCTTTGAAAATCTTTGAGAAAATTTATCCACTGAAGCATTCACATTTGGGGGAAGTGGATGCATAATGTCATTAATCTTGCTGTTCCCTCTTTTCTATTTTCTAGGGTAAATACATAGTCTGCATAGACCCGCTGGATGGCTCATCGAACATTGACTGTCTTGTTTCCATTGGAACCATCTTTGCAATCTACAGAAAGGTAAAATGCTTTTACATAGCACAGGAAAAAAAAGTATTACTGTGCACCTTTCAATTAAATAAAATTCCATATGAGGACTTAATAAAGCCTAACTAAGATAGTTTGCGAAACAGACTTTCAGCACTGCCTTTAATGTCAATCTTCTGTTTTATAAATGCATGCATAAAGAATTTATGAGGGATTTACATTAATCTCTTAGAAGATGAGGCACCTATATGTACATGGAAGCATGACAGACACTTAATTAGCCAGTTTAACAAACTATTCAGGTCTTAGTTTTCCTGAATATTTGTGTTCAGACAAAATAGTGTATAACCTACTTGAGGGATGTACTTTCAGGTTTTCTTCCTGTATGATTCTATAATACTCCTGTTAGCCTGAGGACAGGCTTCAAACACAAATCAGTGCTGAAATATGGCATGTGCATTTGAGGTGTCTAATTCTCTCTGAAGGGCAGAAACCTTGTCTGAAGGAACTTGAAATACTAGACTTACATGTCAGAAGATGAAGAAAAGAGTAAGTCAAATAAAACATGCACAGCTGTCAATTTTAATACTCTTTTGTATATTGTCATACATCTCAAAAAACTATCCTTGAACTTCATTTTTGTATGAAGCAAAGGAAAACAAAAATATTGCAAATGCTTTTGATCAGCTATGAACTCTGTGAGTCTGCTTTTCAACTGTGCCTTGGATTTTTCTCCAAGCTACATTCATCATGACCTAACAAGGAGGCAAATAACTATATATTATCTCCCTAATCCTTTCCTGCTTCCTGCATTCCAACTAGGCTTATACGAGAGAATTCTAGATCAATGTGTTTGTCTCCTCCATATAATTTGTATTAGTGCATCCAGTAGGAATTTCAGCTGTGTGGAAGCATCTGTGTCACCTCATGCATGGATATGGAGTAGGAAACAGTCCCTATCCCAAAGTAAATGGTCCTTAAATGTATTTTTTCTTGTTATTCTAGATATCCCCTGATGAACCTTCTGGGAAAGATGCTTTACAGCCTGGGCGTAATCTTGTGGCAGCTGGTTATGCTCTCTATGGGAGTGCCACAATGCTGGTACTGGCCACTTCTGCTGGAGGAGTCAACTGTTTCATGCTGGATCCGGTGAGAATGTCTTCTGTTTTTCTGTTTCTTTATTTGGGATAACAAGGTACTGTAGGAACTGTTTGTCTCCAAAAGAAAATCAAACAAAAGAGCAATTTTCAAGCCGACACAGAGAAATTAAAACCCATTAATAACCCATCAGCAGTAATGTCAAGAGATTTCTGCATTCTGCCTGGCAGCTGCAGCAATGTTATGTGTAATTCAACAACAGGAAGAGAGCTGCCAAGCCAGAGAAACAAATCATGTGATATTTCAAGTGAACTGTCTTCTGCAATGCAGAAAGCCTTGAGACTTGTTTGCCTTTTCCTTAATGCTTAGTGAACCAGAGAAGCAGAAATATTTAACCACCTTCTGTGTTTTCAGATCCCACCATAGTGAGTAAAAGAGTAAGTGCTGGGTATGGGTGCATTTGATGTTCTAGCATGCATTGACAGCATGAGATTTTAAAAAAAGGTCATATTGGCCATAGCAGAAATTAATTTGCTTTAGTGACATGCTTTTTTGTAATCACTTGCCAATATAAAATTTTGAGTAACAGCTCATGTAACTGCATGTATTTTTGTCTATATTCACACAGCTGATTTAATTTTGACCATGAATGCATATTATTTTGGTATTTTTAACCCTAACTTGTAAATTTAGTGAAAACAAAACAGGCCAGTCCCGAGTTACAGAGATTGGCTCTCTTGGCTCCAGGTTTTATGTTAGCCCAAGCCAAGATGAACTGAAATTTATTAATATCTACAGCTATTTGAAGATGTTTATGCATTGCTTCAGCTGGCACTCCCAGTTTCCAAATTCCTTAGAGCTGTTTGTAGACTAATTATTCTAAGTCTAGCAAAAGAGTGTAGACCTAAATAAATCTACAGACAACCATATTTTTGGAAGAGAAAAGTGACAGAGAGCTGGAAATGCTAGTATGAAGATTTCCCAGATACTACTGCAGCAAATTACACAGTTGTAGTCAAGAATGAAATTTGGGCCAAAAACTTACTTAACACTAAATTCAGTTCCTTCATAATCTTCATAATTCATAATGTTGGGGCTTGCATGGCCCCAACATTCATGCTCTGTGTTTTGTGGATGAACAAAATACTTTATATCTAGATTGCAAATACAACTTTTTGGTAGGTACTGAATTACTAAAGAAAGTGGCAGCACTAGTATATTTTTCCTAAATGCGTGCATGATTGGTTTTTGCTCTGGTTTGTAAAAAAAATTAGAAATTAGTGCTAACAAACTTTTTATTTCTTATTGTTAGGCAATTGGAGAATTCATTTTGGTGGATAGGGATGTGAAAATCAAGAAGAAAGGAAATATCTACAGTCTCAATGAAGGCTATGCTAAATACTTTGATCCTGCAGTCACAGAGTATCTCAAAAAAAAGAAATTCCCTGAGGTAAAAGATCCTATTTCAGACAAACTTTTTGATGACAAGCAGAACTTATAATTTCTGTGTGGTCAATCACTGTCTCATTCACTGTCTAAAGCCTTTTTTTCTTTCCTATCTATTTAAAATGTATCTTCATGTAGGACCAATAATTGGAACAACAGTTGATGTGACCAGTCATTTCACGATCCTTCAGTGCTGCACTGCAACTCTTATTTTTTTTCCTTTCCTATTTTTTTTTTAAATCCTCCTTCTTGGCTGAGTTCCCGGTAATAATGCTAGAGACAAAACTGGGCATTTGGTAGCGAGCTGAGAGGCGGCCTCATCAGGTGATGAAGAAATTTGACATGTGTTAGATTGCTGCTTTCTCACTGCAGTGTCCGACTAGGTGGACAGCTATGTGTGGGTGTCAGTGGGGCATTTCTCTGTATTAACATAAACTGAGGAAACCTCTCACTTGAAAAGCTAGTGTAGTTTCTGTGTCCACTTTGTGGTCATGCAGCTTCCTGGTGTCAGGTGGTGTCAGGAGGCCTGAAGCTATGACGAGTGCCCATATAAATCATAACTTTTTTTATGCCTTATGGATTATGAAGTGCAAACATCTACTATTTTTTAGTGATCTTGAGCCTTCTTGACTTCATGATCTTGCTTTGAACAATGACTCCTGACTTCCTCTGGCACCTTACCAGGCTTAAGGTGCTGTTTGTTTAGATATTAAAATGTAATCTCTGGAGTATTATGAGGAAATAACAACAACTATAAATATAATTATCAATAGTAAACAATTAACTTTAAATTTCTAAAAAAGGTTTAGAAGCTGTCAAAAATGGGTAGACATAAGAATGATCACATGTTTTGCTTCTTGTTATTTTTTTTCTGCTACAAATTAATATACCCTCAACATCAGTTCTAGCACTTCATCTTTTTGCTATTGGGAATGCAGTATTCTCCAAGGGCTAGAGCATGGATTGAGAGCTGGGATGCATGTTTTGTTGTTGGCACTACCACTTTTCTGTTCTGCCAGTCCATATCCTTGGATTTCCCAACTAGAAAATGAGGACAATATTGAAATTTTCACCAAAACTACTTTGAATATTATCAATGCATCACAATATGGAGCAGTCAGATATCAGGACAACTAAGACAAGGGAAAAAAAAAGATTAACCTCATATCTTTAAATGTCTTTCTGTAGGATGGCAGTTCACCATATGGTGGAAGGTACATAGGATCAATGGTGGCTGATGTGCATCGCACACTGGTGTATGGAGGAATCTTTCTGTATCCTGCAAACTCCAAAAGTCCCAAAGGAAAGGTAAATGTGAACAAGATTAATTATAGAAAACTATGCATTATCTATATATTTCACTATCACAGATCATTAATTTTATTGCAGAATATGTGTTTTGTAAGTTGCACTTCTGAGGGATGGTCACGTCTTGCACACTGCCATGAGTGACAGCAGCCTGTTGTGAGATAGACCTGGTTTAGCGCTGCTGCTAACCTGTTTCAACTGCACTGACTATTCTTTATCCCTGAACATGTTCAGATTATGGATTGTACCAGGGGATGTATTGTTTAAACAGGATTCTCCATGCATATCAACCTAAACCATCCTGTCTCCAGCCAAGAGAAAGTGAACAACCCACATTACCTTTATATTCCCATTACATGCTAGTATTTAAGAAGCCTAAATGTAGTGCTGCTCTTACTAGCAGCTCTGCTAAAGAGAAAACCATCTGCATCTTGTTCTTGGCAATGCTGCCTGTGGAGGAGCTATGCCTGGCTGCCTCAGCCAGGCCAATGGTCAGCCAGGGAAGATTACACACTTACAGACTGAAAAGGGAACTGTTTATTTAGTAAAGACCTTTAATCTGTTTTGTAACTGTCTGTAAATTATTGCTTCAGATTACAGATATAATGCAGCTATTTGTTAGAGAAACCTAATGGCACACTGTGTTTTTCTGTATTTTCACACAGGCCTACGTGGTCTGCTGCCTTGTTGAAGGTTGTGTATTACCTATAAGGTTTATCTCTGTGTAAAGAGCACAATGCAAACATGAGCTATGGAGAAAGCACTCAAATTGGGCAAATCAGCATTTGCTGTGTTTTGTTCAAAAGAAAAAACAACACGCAGAATTTCATTCTTGAGTTAGTTTATATGAAATGTGGAGCACCTAGACTGTCAATTGTTTTTAAATCAAATGCTGAATACATTTACACTTCATGATCATCAGCATTACATGAACTGACCCTTTCCAGTTTGATTTTTGTCTTTAGCTGAGACTGCTCTACGAATGCAATCCTATGGCTTTTGTTATTGAGAAGGCTGGGGGAATAGCAACAACAGGGCATCAAGCAGTACTGGATGTAGTGCCTGAGGACATCCACCAAAGAGTTCCTGTTGTCTTGGGATCTCCTGATGATGTGAAGGAGTACCTTGAGATAGTCAAGAAGCATTCTGCGAAGTAAAGAAAGCTTGCTGGAGCCACTGTGCAGATGGGAAGAAATGCCTTACAGCTGAGTCAAAGAACACACTGAAGTACTGCAAGACTGAGCTATCTGACCTTTGTAGCAAGAAAGCAAATGAGCCAAATTTTCATAAGATTTTTTCATGTGAAATCTTCTGTAATTGCATTATGCAATGAAAGGCATTAAAAGAGTGCATTAAGGGGAGCATTAAAAGTAAAAGCAAAGGAAAAATATGTTTGCTTTTTCATTTATCATTTCTGAATACACAGAAACCACTGTGCTACAAGGAGACACTGTTGAATTCAGTAATTAGGGGAGACCCAACTTTCTCAGACAAGCTACAGACCATCAACAAAATACCTGTCTCTGTACTCTTCTAAAATCTTGCTAGGAAGACTCTGGTGTTCTACAGTGAGTGGCTTTTTCCCATACCAATCTCTAGTTCTTTGGTAATAAGTATAGAAGCTAACATGTATGTTTTCATAGCTTTCATAGATCCCAGAAGTTATTCACTGTACTTCAGTCTGGGATTATTCTAACCAAGATTTAATATCTGTGAAGTATATACATTACTGTATTTTATTTTTGACACTATGACATTCAATATTGCTACTTGAAGCTTTCATCAAATCCAGTTACACAAAGATGAAGAATTACATTATGAAGGTGGATTTTTAACTGGATAATGAGTACATGTAGACAGGTTGGTACCATTCTGCTGCAATCTTTGCCAGAAATTAACGTGCTGGCTTGATGACAGAATGCATCTCTATGTTGCTAGCAACCATACCCAAGGTGTTCTTTGTGTTATTTTGGAAGTATGCATTACAATGGAAAAAGATTCTGCTGTGCAAGTAGAAGTAAGCTGTGAAAATCCCCACAAAGCACACTGACATTTAAATGCTGAGTAAGAGCATGCTGTTGGAACAGGACATTGGTGCTATGGAGCTAGATGGACTATCCACCACTGAACTCTCATTCTGCTTGTATGCTCACTTTACATGCTGTTCAGGCATGAGTCTGGCCCTGTACAGGATGTGGCTCCTCTGTAAGCCATACTGTGCTCTGGAAAACAAACAGATCATGACTTATGCACTTTGACTGATATGCATCTGCAAAATCATGTACCCCACAAAAAGAACCATATGAAATGCTGCCTAATTTTTCATTAATTTCCCCTGGAAGAAGGCTCAAACTTCATCAAGATGCCCTTGTTGCCAGCTCAGGGGCCAGTCCAGAAGGACAGGGTTTACTACCCTGATCTGTAAGAGTTGTGCAATGACCCAGGAGAGGTCCTCATATCAGCAAGTGGAACAAACATATGCTGGGGGACCACCATGGCCCAAGATTTTTTTCACAGACTGCTCTTTCTTGTGCCAGGGCCAATGCTGCTTCCTTGCTTCTTCACACCAGCAGCCAACCACTGGGGTGTGGCAACGTTCTCTCTTTTGTACAAGAACAAAAATGCTGTCCTTGCATCTGTTTTATCATTTTATTATGATTACAAAAGAAACAGCAAGCCTCTCTCACTTTAACAAGGAGTGAAGGCTAAGAGTGTCTGAAGATGTTTACTTTGCACACTGAAACACTTTTCCAAAGTAGTTGTATATTTCTACCTTACTTGCTGGCACTAGCACACATCCATCAGCAATTTAAAAGGCTTCAATCTCACTAAATCAACTACAGCAGGGACATGCTGAACAGGGAGCAAGCTGAGACGGTTCTAAATTGTGCTCCTAGAAGGAAGCTTTTGCAAATTCTTTAGATTCTTGAATTTTTGTCCCCAGAGCTATAACTTGACACAGTATTTTAATTAATGCACTAAGCAGAGGGTAGTTGGAAGCCCTTAAAGCTCTCCTCTGGGTTTCTGTCTATCAGGTTGGAATAGAGTATCTCACAAGTCTGTTAACACAACTTGACAGACAGTATCCACAGTAGCCAATTTTGCCTACTTATAGTTATTTCTTGGCTCTATTCTGCCCTCAATACCTTCAGGAATCCCCGTGTTGCATAAATCTATTTTTAAGACACCATGCTGGCAGCATGTAAAGGTTAGAGATGAAAAGGCAATATTGCCCATGTCTGCTAGGTCACATTTTAGTATTTTGGTTTTGCCTGTAGGCTGACATTTTGTACTTTGAATTTTTATCGTTTTCAGCTGGGATTTTCTTTCTCTCACTAATATGTAAACCCACATTTGAAAGGCACGCCCATGGGAGCCACCACCAGGGAGAACTATTCAGTAACCTCCTTCCACAATCCTCACTCCAGAGCACACTGTGTGTGGAGCAAGATAGTTTGTCACTATATCCACCATCAGCCCCCCTTGCAGAACTACCCCTATCTCTGCTTACAGGCTGAACTGTGGCATTTGGTGAAAGGTCGCTGTCTCCATTTTCAGCTGGTACCATCCAAGCAACTAATGTTTCAAATCAGTTAGGAGAGGTGTCACCTTTAAGGCACGGGGCTAGCCTTTATGCCTGTGGAAATGTGAATCATCCGTGAGAGTTCTTGTGTAATGTTTATATTAGAGGGCAAATCTCTCAGGGATCTGTCATATGAGGGTGTTTATCTTTTTATCCTTTCAACACTGTTCCAACCCAATTTATTAAGCAGTTCTTATACTTAGCATCACAGATTTTTTAAAGAATCTGACTTCTCCCCTCTTCTCCCCTGCCCCTAATTAAATGATAATTATTTATACTTAGCCATTATATTTATACTTATACATTCAGGTTTGGTTGTTGTTTTTTTTTTTTATTTGGTGGTATCACAGTATTTATTAAAGCAAGATAAAGTTTTCATGTAACCCAGTCCTATGCCTTTGTCCAAGTTTTATTCTTTTATTTCTAGTCTTGTTGTGGGCTGCAGTATTTCTGGAAAGCTTGGGTGAAAAGTCTGTCTTCTTTACATACCAGTGTAAGACAAATTCTTGCTGAAGGAGAGTTTTTTGAGCAGCAGCTCATAGCGCTGTATCTTACATGGCCTAAAAAGTACCCAGCAACAGCATCTGGGGATTTTTAAGTTGAAAGAAAAAAAAAAGAAGAGAGACAAATAATGGATTTTTTAGCCCTGAGAATAGTGTTTGAACCACTAACTCCAAAACAAACTTTGTTAAAAGATGAACTGAACTTTGCCTTTTTGACCGGTGTAAAAGATCACTTGGAATAAATAGTAAGGAAGACTTGCACGTGATGTTTTGACAAATGTTGGAAGCCAGAGGCTAAATTGCTAAATCTGTTTGGCATCCTAGTGGTATTCTAGATACACAGCGGAGACATTCTGCCTCAAAAGCATTTTAGTACCGGTCAGGCTGACCTCTACCATGATGATGAAATGATGTGCAGAATGTAATGGTTTTACTTGACAACAGCAGGTTTCACTGCATGTATAATGTGAAACTCATACCCTTCATTTATTAATAGCACCATGTGCTATCCCAGGGCTAAATATGTTTTGGTTTTATGCAAAGTGTGTTTCAAGAAGGAAAGTTTCCTAACCTGGCAAAAAGTGCTGTGGAGAAGGATGCAACATTAATAGTTCTTATGGCCTTATCTGAGGGGAAAAAATAGTGCTGTGATTAACATACATAATTCCAATGTTCCAGATAGCATGTGCATAGTTCACTGGTATTTCTGCCTGCCTGACCATTAGCTTCATGTGATCCAAGTATACTGCGTGCAAGGAGTTACTGGCAATATACCTGCAAACTTTGAAATGTATTTAGACATTGCACTACAATAACAAAGTTGATGTAAAATTTCATTTTATGAGTCCTGACATAAGCTTAAGTAAGGTAAGTTTAAATTGCAAATTATTGAAAAGATAATAATTTTGTAACTGACAAGCCACATTTCTGATTTATGCATGCCTTACAATTAGCCTACACTAGGAATGAAGTAATTAAAATGGGGTTGGAGTAGACCAAATAGCAACATAAAACATCTTCAAAAAATGGATGTGTAGGTGCACTCTACATCTCCAGTTGATTTTCCCTGGCACATTCTGTACGCCTTCAAAATCATCCTCCATGGAGGAGGCCAAAAGAGGAACAAGCAAGCAGGGATTACAGCAATGTGCAGAGGGAACTTCAGCATGTGGACTGAGAGCATGGTGTGAGCTCTGCTGCAGGTCACTATAGCACATATGGTTGCTCTGTGCCTTCATTTCTTGGAACTTTGCTCTTTGAGTACTCTACCTTGGCTTTGCTGAGCTTGTTGCTGAGTGGCAGCTACCAGAAGTCTTACCCAAGGCATCCCAGGAGGCATCCCAGCTAAGAAGCCAGCTGGAGTTTTGCATTACAAGTACAGTCTAATGCACAATTAGAATGTGTTACTAGATCTACGCACCGATTTCAGAATGTGGGAAGTGCAGCTGAGCAGAGGTTACTCAGCCCTAGAACTGTCCCAGGCTCCTTTCCTGCACCCCCAAGGAGCCGTGTAGCCAGCCTGGGATGCAGTTATTCTGAGCACTCAGTCACACAGTCTCAGAGACATCTCAGTAAACTCTGATCAGCAACACAGCCAACAGCTTTGCTTCAAACCTAAACGGCTACACAGGATAACCACACAGGAAGAAACTGTTTCATCCAACTGAAAAGACTGTAAAGCTTGTACCCAGCAAAAATGTCTGACAAAACCCCTTTCGAAACGGATATGCTGACGCTCACACGATTTGTTATGGAGAAGGGACGCCGCATTAAAGGAGCTACAGGAGAGCTGACACAGCTGCTCAACTCCATGCTGACTGCCATAAAGGCCATTTCCTCTGCAGTCAGAAAGGCAGGCCTTGCCCACATGTGAGTCCTACCTAGTGATATGGGGAGAAAGACGAGGTTGGAGAGACCTTGTTCCAAAGCAAATGCTGGGGAGAAGGCAGGGATTCATAAGTACATTGGAAGTGCCTTAAGACGAGTGACTGTAGGCATGAGAGCCTGGGTTATCAAGACTGGGAAATGGGAGATCTCTCTTTCAGGATCTTAGTTTAACTGCTGTGCTGTAAAACTTTAAAAATTTAAGTCAGAACTTCATTGCATTGCCCTCCTACTTGTTCCTGTAAATGCTGATATTGATATGTTTTTAAATCTACTGATTCATGATGTTCTGCCTGACTGCAGTATTAAGTAATGTTCTAAAGCAATAGCTACATGCTGCCATGTGTGAGTGCATTTCCCCTTCTTTACTCACTTGGCATCAGGGTTACAAATGGGCAATCTTAAAAGGCTTATGGAAGAACAAGCATAACAATTTGATATCCAGTAAAAAAGAAATAAATTTGGCATCTTAGCAAAGCCTAGAATGAACTGATCTGTTCCTCACACAATGGTCTGAATCAGTTCATAGAGCTGCAAAGTCCTCATAAAATCATGCATTTAAAATATTTTATATTACAGGTTTTGTTATGTATTCAAATATATATGTTTCTCTACATGCCTGTGTATGTACATATGCATATATTTATCCAAAAGGCAGGGAATATATTTGTATAAGAAAGACTCAGACAATGTATGTGATTTGGTTTTGCAAATCATGAACTTAATGTCTCAGTACTACCACCCTCACTTTGTGGGCGTGGACCATGAGACATACTTAAGAAGAGTGTCAGGCTCCTATGCCCTAAATGTTAATCAGTACTACACCTCTAGGCCTACTACATGAAGCTGAGCTGTTTTGCCTTCCTAACAGTTGCTTTTATCTAATCTTTCAATATGCACTCTGAAGTATTTAATAAGTAGCGAGATTCTCTGCTTGACAGACTGGAAGTAGAATAGCCACCTAGCCTACAGAACATGAGGCTACTGTGCTGGATGAATCTTCCCTTTATAAAGAAAACAACTGTTATGTTAAGGAGCAAACATTGCTTGTATAAATGAAGTTTCAGGTGATAAACCAGAAGTATCTGAGTATCCAAAGACACAAATGAGCAGCTTGCATAATTCAGATAATTGCAACTGACCATGACATTTCAGAAATCTGCATCACAGTTTTTTGACCAAAGTGATTGAACAACCTGATGTGCAAGATGTCCCTGCCCACTGCAGGGAGTTGTACTAGGTAGCCTTTGAAGATCCCTTTCAACTCAGTGGATTCCATTATTAGCTTCCATCCAGCTGCATTTGTGAAGTTAAAGAGCTCTGAATTTTCTAGCTTCTCCAAACAGGTCACTTCTTTAATGTTGAAGAATTTAGGATGATTTTTTTTGTTAAATTTGCCTTTCAAAAAGTAAAAGAGGATTTGAGCTGGGAATGTGCCTGGAAAAACACTAATTGGAGAATGCCCTGAAAATCATGATACTTTCCCATATCTCAAGTTTGTCACTACAAGATAGAGTGAATTCCAGACCACTCAGTACTTCTGAAAATTTCAATCAGCTTTGAGCTTTGGGTAAGACTCAAAATTAAGCCCTTAACTAAGGCTTGCTGCTGATCAATATCCTAGAGACTATTCAGTTGCCCCATTCCTCCTTTTTTTTTCATAAACAATAAAAATTTTGTTTCTATTTTTTATATTTCTATGACCCAGACCACACACATTAGGTATAAATGGCAATCTTAAAAATAGTTGTAATAGTATATACTACATCATTACTATGTTGATAAAATCAGAGGAGGGAATGGAAGCATCATCTTAACTCAGCCAAGGATCACCAAATAAAAGAAACTTTGATCCTGAGATATAATTCAGAGTGGGGAATTACCTGGAGATGTCTTTAGAACTTGTGATTTTGGGAAGGCTGGGGACTTTGTGGATCTGGATTAAAGGCAATCACAGAGCTCCAAGCAGCCAGCAGCAAAGAATAATGCAGATGCTAACTGCTCCTTATCATTCCTCAAAGCTGCCATCAGCTGCTACTTGGGGTTGCTAGGGAAGCCTGGTGCCCACTGGCCCAGAGAACATCCAAGCAAAAGGATGCAAACAAAGCCAAAAATTATGTCATTGCTCTTTCTCGTGCATTCTTCTACTGTCTAGCAACAGCAGCTGTCTCCTAATGCATGTCAGCAGTTTAATCCAGAGTTCAGAGATATGGGAAGATGAGAGAAGGGAGCCTCCTGACTTGTTTTTTTCCTAAAACCATGTGACATTGGCCTCTCTCAGGTTTCCTGATATTTTTATTTTTGTGTAGGTTTGGTATAGCTGGCACTGTGAACGTGACTGGTGATGAAGTGAAGAAGTTGGATGTATTGTCCAACTCCTTGGTGATTAATATGCTCCAGTCTTCCTACAGCACTTGCGTCCTGGTAACGGAGGAGAACAAGGAGGCAATCATCACCCCAAAAGACAAGCGGGTCTGTGCAGCTCCTGTCTTCAGGGGGTTGTCGGCTCAGGCAGCAGCAGGTGGCACTCTTGTTTCAACTACGAAACCTGGGTCTGGTCCCCAAGCTCTCCTGTGGGAATTCAGAAAATATGCAGCATTACTGCATTGTTTTGATTAGCAGCTGTGGTGGGTGGCAGAGTTTCAACAGCTAATGAAGCTATGGAGGGTAAAATTATTATTAAAACTTACTAGAGGGGGAGAATAATTATTTTGAAATTTGTTAACACAGCCCAAATCCAGGGTGTAAGTATACTATTTACATTCACTGCCTGCCCATGTAACAATTTCAGATTACATTAATATTTAGACAACATTAAATGAGAAGAGAGACTGGTAGAACAGGGTTTTGCATTACGTCCAGAAGAAACACCTGACTGCTTCATCAGGTTTTCCCCCGGAGGGGATCCGGCCGCTGTGAGACTGCTCGGGCTGATGCAACATAACATACCCATTCCCGAGGTTATCTTCTCTCGATCTTCTTACTGTCAAACCTCACATCACAAGCAAATACTTTCACCCAGAATGAAACATAAAAAAACCTAAAACCATTTACTCAAGGAAGATGCTTGTTTCCAGAATGAGTCACTCCCACATTCAGGTGATTTCTTGCACTGCTTAGTAGCAGGGGACTGCTCCTTTCTATCACTGCATTTTGTGCCATCTGAGCATCTCTCCTGTTTCTCAAGCAGGATCTGCATGGTGTGGGTGTTGTGTGGCAGTAGGTCAGTAGTGTGACCTTCTTTGATTAACTGGCATGCTTGGAAGATTAAATGTAGCCATAAATAAAACTAAGTAAAAGTGCAAGACTATATATAATTTAATGCTTCCCTTGCCACTTCTGTTTTAGGGTAAATATGTTGTGTGCTTTGACCCCCTTGATGGCTCATCTAATATAGACTGCTTGGCACCAATAGGAACAATATTTGCTATCTACAAAAAGGTAAGAGGATGAAAGAAGCACTTGGTGAAAGCAAAACGTATTAGGTATATCAACTAGATTAGTTTCTTTCCTAGGTTCTTTATATATCTTTGGGATCCACAAAGCCTCTGAAAGCATAAAAGAGGTAACACCTGACATTCATGCATGCTGAAAGTGTCCCCCCAGGAAGGGGACACTTAGCTCTGTGAAATAGTTAGGTGAGAAGCACTTCCCTTCTCCAGACACACAAGTATTTAAATAAAATTCTGGCACCATCAGAAGAGTTAGCTCCTTCAGTGAGGCTCTACTTGCTGCAGGAGAGCTCAGGGCTGTCGTGGCACCTATGAATTAGAATATTTCTCTTCCTGGATACTGGCAAGGGAGGGCTGATTGTCACTGCCTGGACCTTATCAGTTATCAGTGGTGGCCTTCAGTGCCAGTTGCTATGCCTGTTAGAGGTGGGAGTTTAGAAGCATATTAATGATAGAGTCTTCCTGATGTTGAAGGAAGCAGCCACCTACTGCCATCAGGGCCTTGCCAGCATGTCTGCTCCCCTCAGGCTGCACAGAACAGCAACACACAGCCAATTAACAAACATTAATAGTTATAGTCATGCCAAGCAGTCTTGTGATTTGACTGCTAATCTCTCAGCAGTTGGTGTTTTTTCTAAAGCCTGATCTCATGGTCATATGACTATAGAAGACCCTTAGCTATCACTATTGTGAAGTAATTTTTACAGTACTCGTGACTGCAAGGAAATCTTTGCAGACTCAGACACTGCACTTCAAACATAGAAAGATACATATGTTTTTGAAGTCCACTCTCATGTTTTAACTCATAATTTTCAACTGGCCAGTAGGCAATACATTAGTCTTTACTGTTGAGAATATGCATCTACTAGTAAATCAAACAGTTATGGCAGTCTAACAGTCATGACATAAGCCAAGTGCTGCTGTATGGCTGCTCACACTGCTTAATGGCTAGTGCAAACCCCAATCACAAATGCAGTCCAGGCAAGACAGTACTGAGATGATGCCTGAAAATGGCTTGTGAAAAGAACAACCATGGGACTACTTCCACTGCAGTTTACCACCTTTCTCTTTGCAGGAAAGAGTTCAGCTTCATGGGTGCAAGCAATACCACATATCCTTATGGTAAACAAAGGAGTCTCACTCTTCATTTATCTCTCTAAAGAAATCCTGAAAGATTAAAGCACATCTTGACATTTACCATAGGCAGTAACTGTGTTGTCCACTGCACTTGAAGGTGAAGCGAGACGTTTATCACAGTGCATGATAATCACTTGAGAAAGAAAATACAACTTAAAGCCATTTAAGTTTCATTAACATAATTTTGAAAAAGCTGAAACAATTGTCATTTCCAAGACTGGTGCTTAGCACGTATATGATATTTGGTATCTTCCAATTCTCAGATGATTGCGTGACTTATTTTCTTACTGCTTGCAGCTTAAGTAAATATTTGCCTCATTTTGGGAAAAAAGAAAAGATGCTAGAAGTACTCTGCATCGATTTCTTAGAGAAAACCACTGGGAAATAAATGCCATGTTGGGCATTGTTTACTGTCCCACCTGGCTTTTACTTTCCGAAGTACAAGTGATATTATTAAACAGAACAGAAACATCAGAAAAATGGGGCTGCAAGGAGCTTTGCTGAATCAACAGAAGCAAAGCAAGGGTAGGATCTTAACAGTCCCTGCTGCTGAGTGCCTGTCAGCTGCTGGAGCATCAGGATGTGGTGATCTTAAGTATTTTTGCTTGGATTCTTCCCAGTTTCTCATGCCACTGAGCTGAATCTGCAGCTGTCTCTTCATACTCCACACATATGCCACGAAAGTCTGCTGCTTTGTTTCAGTCTGATTTTAATATGTAATGTTGCCCAATTTCACAGATGTATTTCATTTCCCCTCTATGTCACAAGGAAAATGTTGTCACCTCTGTGTGGTTACTCACAAAGAAGGCATATAAATTCAGAGCAAATGCAAAGGAGAAAAGCTTGACACAGAGACCTGGAAACTGAGTCCTTCTAGTGCTGCTGCCCATGCTAATAAGAATTCTCTCACGTGATCCTGGTAAATCATACATGCAGCAATTTTCAAACTCACTTCACTTCAAGGTACCACTATAGCCAGACCTTCTGGACCTTACTTCACACCAATGAACCAATGTGACTGTGTCAATGCTTTTCAGAGCTTACTTGCAGTCCCTCTGACTATTTCACTGCTCTGTTTAAACAACTCAACTTAGATTTCACTGATGCCATCTCATAGTCAAAATACAGTAGACAGGAAACCCATCTGTGCACCAGCAAGAAGGGAAAATATTTGGCTTTATTCTCTAGTTTGCTTCACAGTACATGGTACTTGTCAGGACAAAACTGTAGTTCTAACAGAGAAATATCTGTTTTTTTACATTCTGACAAGATCTGTGAAATGTTTGTTTCAGACCCAACATTTTCCTTCCTTTTGGAAGTTGGCTCTTGGAAACACAATTGTGAATAAGGATGGAAAAACAGGTGTATTCTGCCCAAATGTCCATTTCCTGAGGAAGGAGTTCCTCTGTTTATTTCAGAATAGTCAACAAATGTGTGGTTTCTGAGTGCATAAACATAGAAAATGCATCTATGAGATAGGACTAAAAAGCTTATCTCAGAAAAATGGTTTTAAAATAAAGACCATACATAACCAACAGGTAAGTATACTGTATATACACCATGTTCTATCAACCCAGCATCTTTAGTGCTGTTACAAAAAACGAGTTTTTATTTTATGAGTCGAGTGTACAAAATCTAGGGGAATCATAGTATGTTTGCAACCAGTGATGCAAATTATGTATACTTCCACATTTAATGTTGCTAATACTTAGTTTACTGTAGGCAACCATTGCTTTTGATGTTGAGATATTTGTGCCATGTGGGTATATTTTTGAAAGAGAAGACAGGTATAATAGTTGATTCTGTAAAAAATTCTTTAATAGAAGTCAGTACTGAAAGCCCTAGAATATACGATCAAGGGTTTTAACTAGTTTTATCATGTGCATTATAATGTCTCTGAATAAGCAGCCTGATGCAGGATTTGCAAGGGACCGTGTAATGGAGGTTTGTCAATATAGTACTTGTCTGTACTATGTGTCAGCTCCCATGAAGAGCTTGTTGGTAACTGGATCTTTTCCACAGAACCCGGTGAAATAATTATAGTAATCTTTCAGTAAAATACAGCTAAAAATTCTGTAAGTAGAAGTAACAAAGTTAACAAAATCTTTCATCTGAAAAAAAACCCACATTTACATGTGTAGTTAGTGTCTTCATATGCACTGGAAGATGTAGTTTTAATAACCCATATCTAGTTCTCCTCTAGATGTTGATATACAAATAGATAACAGAATCCCTGGGTTATCCTTAACTTTCTACCTTGCTAAGACTGTGGCACCCTGTGAGCTCCTTGCCATGGGGCACAGCAGAGAATTTCTGGGTTGGGGGACAAATGTTTTCCTTTGGAAAGTATCTGTGAAATATGTTCTTGATATATTAAAGAATTCATTCAATATTCATCATATTTTACTTTCTACACAAAATAGTCTCCATTGATTTTTTTATCGTTTTAACTAGGTATTTTAGGCTAGATCTTCTATTTCTGTTTAGCTAATACTGAGTCCAGTTAAGACCATGGATTCACTGAAAAATTGTCTGGTTGGATCAGTAGAAACAGGGCTGAAGGAAAGATATGAGTGGGGTTCTCATTTTAGTTCATCAAAACATCCACCAAATATACAGTGCAACTGACAAGCTTTCAAAGAAACATTAAGATGAAGCATTCCCTACTCACTTCCCTAGTCCCAGGAGGTGAAACCTGGGATCAGCCCACTCAAGTACTTTTGGCTGATCTTTCTAACACCACCGGCCAAACTCTTGTCAGCCTGACTGAGGCGTACCCCATCTGGTCTATTATTCTGCATTACTGGAAGCAATTTGCAATGTCAATTACAGCATTCACCTACAGCTACTCCCTTTTGTGAGGCATCGGTCTGATAGCTTGTATTTACATTTCCATCTCTGCTCTGTCTCAGATTTCTGATGATCTTGAATTAATAGGCTGGACTAAGGTATCAGTTTTGTTGCTGGTATCATTTTGATTGTATGACATGCATAAAATAACAAGGTTCTGTCCTACTGTGCAAATTTACTTGTATCAAACTTGTCCTGAACTAGGGGGAACAAATCTCTATTTCCCTCATTTCAAAGGTCTGTGTAGACAGAGAGGTTCATAACAATTGTCTTGGTTGGAGGGGACCTTTCAGATCGAGTCCAAACATCAACCCGAGTCTGACAAGAACCATCATCTCTAAGCTCTGTGTCTTCCTATCTCTTTAATATCTCCAGGGACAGTGCCTCAAACTCTTCCTTGGGCAGCTCATTCCAATGCTTGGGAAATCAAAGTCCAAATATTGGACAGCATCCACCTACTCCAGCTATTCAGTCTGGGAGACTTGGAAAAGATCCAGGATGACCACATATATTACATAAAAAGTATACCTGCCCCTCTTTATCATTGAAGCATTGTTTCTGTTATTTCTCATAAGAATTTAATTTTCAATGCATTGGTAATTTTTCCTCAGGAAACAGATGATGAGCCCTCTGAAAAAGATGCTTTGCAGCCTGGACGTAATATTGTTGTTGCAGGCTATGCTTTGTATGGCAGTGCTACACTGGTTGCACTCTCCACAGGGCAAGGAGTGGATTGCTTCATGCTGGATCCGGTACAGTAAATGGTGTTAATTGCTACTGTCTTTTACAGCTTTCTGTACTTAGGCTTACTCATTTTTCTTATTCTCTACCTATGTAATCTAGTCAATTTGTCCTTTTTTTTTGTTCTCGCCCACAACTTAGAGGATTCCATCTCAAGTTTACAAGTATTCAATAATATATGTCAGTTGTAATATCTCTCTTTCTAATGCTCAGTCTATGCAAAGTGATGTCTGACTTCCTGGGTTCTATTTCTTTGTGAAGCTAAGTCAAAAAGTAAGTGCACAATCACGCACCAAAAAAAATGGGATATTTGTCTCTCCTTGGTGCCCAGCATTAGATGTGGGCAATAACATAGGATCTAATTTTTATAAAAGGACGCATTTTTTTATTATAACTCCTTTCAGCTAAAAACAGGCTCATTGGAAGTGGGAACAATTCCGAGCTGAACTGCTCTATTTAAAGGCAGAGGAAAAGAAGATGTCATACTGCAGCCAGCAACACCTGGGGAGATATGACCACATTCACTCTAAGATTTTTAGGTCAGACAGGAAAAAGAGTTCAAAACTCTGAAGGCAATACAATTTCTCCACTAGTAACTTTACAGTTTGTGGACAGAGATCCACCTGCTTTCAGGGTTGAGTGGCAATCAATCGATATGCTAACTGTTACAGTCAAATTACTCTTTGTTTATACTGTCAATGTGATAAGTTTTCATGCACTTAACACAGATTCTGTACTTTCTACTCTGTCTGAAATACTCTGAAGTTATACACAAGACTGGTGCTGAAAGGAACAGGCTGTGCGAGCATTTCTGGCATCTCTAGTGTGACAACTGTTAGAGGAATACAACAAAAACTTCTGTGTCTTGCTAATAGCTGATCTAACCTATTCCCCTGTAGGGTCTTGGTGAATTTATTTTGGTGGACAGAGATGTTAAAATCAAGAAGAAAGGGAAGATATACAGTCTCAATGAAGGTTATGCTAAATATTTCGAACCTGCAATGACAGAATATTTACAAAAGAAGAAATTTCCTGAGGTAAGTAAACACTGGCAAGCCCTGGCTGGTAGGGAAGAATTTGAAGGCCTTGCTGAGTTCAGCCCCATGTAACACCCATGCTTTCAGGTCCGTTTTGGTTCTGTATCTGATATGTTGCTTTCTGGTGCACTGGCACATTTTAGAGTTCAGAAAGAAAGTTCATAGCTTGATTGCCACTTCATTCAAGGCAAACAATGAAAGCTCTGAAACTGTGATGGCAAAATGAGTGTGCGGGGAGGGAGGGGCATGCCCTTGTTTGCTAACTTAACTGAATGTAAAGTTCAGTCATACATGCAGCTGGGCATGTGGGGCTACATTCCACGTACTGCCCAGAAGGTGCTTGCAGGGACCTAGGTGGTATCAACTTCTCCTTCCTGCACATTATTTACCTGAGAAGTGCAGTATCACCCTTGCACTTTGCACTTGCATCATAAGGAGCACCAATAGACACAGGCTGGCGGGGGAGGGGGTGGTGGAGGGAGGAAAGGAGGGAAGGAGGCATGAGGCACAATTTCTCTATATTTTGATGTTAAGGGATTATATCCTATTCCTCTGAGAAAAAAATCCACTATCCCATGTTTGAGGACCTGCACATGCTAGGAAGACAACAACACAAGGTCTCAGTGAGGAAAGCTGGAAGCTCTCTAGAAACTGTAGCTATGTAAACAGAATATCATAATGAAATATGGTGACATCTAACAGCTCAGGACTGAATTTGGTCAGAAAACTGATTTTAGTTCTCCTCCTGTTAACAAAAAAACCCACAAGGTTCTCTTTTAAGCTATTGGTTGATGAGAAAATTTAGACAGGGCTCATGTAAGAATCAATGTGTCCAGATGAAAACTTCAGGGTGCTGTACAAAGAGATGTGATGAGACAGCATTAGAACCATAGGTCTGTGAGAAACTCATGAGAGGAAAATTTGAATTTACTACATTGGATATAGCTGTGATGCTGACTTCTTACCAAAGCTGCTTCTGTATTATCCTGATAGTTATTACAGAGGGTGCCACATAACAGCATTTCAAATATACCCATTTTGGATACATTTTGAAACTTCAAAGTGTGGTTTAAGTCCAGCTGTGAGAGAAGCAGAAGCCTGTGATACAATTTTCATACTTCCTGAAACCTAATCCAGCTGAGAAAGAGGGTATCTGTGCTTCTCATTCTGCTCAAGTTATGCTGAGCTGTGTATTCTGTATAAAGCTCTAACGCTGAATTTGTTAATTTGTGTTTCTGCAACACATTCATTTTTTAAAGAAAAACTCTTAAACAAGAGTTTAACTCTTAAACAAGTAATCAACCACAGGCAATGAAGAAAAGGGAAAAGAGATTTCAAACTCAGTAGAAAGGACAGAAGGTATATTTCACCACAGGCTCGGTCATGTGATTCACTAAACCCTTAGTTTAGGACACACGGGAAAAACCTCATTTGCAAGCATTATGTTATCTCAAATCTGCACTTCCCTAGAGGAAAACTTACTGAAAATGGTCTTGCAGCAAAGCAGCAGAAATTGGCAAAAGGTGCTTTCATTACTAAAGCAAGCAGCACAGTACTGCATGGGTTATTTGGGCCTCCCCAAAGGTGCTGAGCAAGGATGTTTCTCTGCTGCTCTAAGATGTAGAGCTGCCTGCATACCTCCATAGCTTGAAAACCGGCTTCCTTGCATTTGCTGTAAGCCTTACCAGCTACAGCCACATTGGTGCTGCTCCTGCCTTCCCTGCAGTGCCCAAGTGGAGCATTGCACAGCTTTGGTCTGTGCCTTTCCCTCTTCAACACATGGTATGAGGTGTCTGCTGGAACTGCTTGTAACTTGAGGAGGAACTGACATGTGAGACATGCTTCTTCTTACAAAGGCAGATCACAGTTACCCTATGGCCACTAGAAGACAAAAAACTAGATATTAATTTCAGTTGCTTTTTTTTGTCATTTGTTGTTTTTTTGCCTTGTTGTCTTTTTTTTTTGCCTTTGGTCTTACCTCTGCCCCTTCCTGTGGTTTGTAGTCCACATGGTGCACAGGTGACTCTTGAATGTTGCCACTAAAAAATGAAAAGTAAACCAAACAAAGTAGAATGTTGTCTGCATGTCCCATGTTCTGTATTACTGCTACTAGAAATCAAACATTACAAACCAGCTACCTGTGTGGAGAGATTTTCCATTACTTTCTAACAGTAGCATCCCAGATCAGACAGTTTGACAACAAAGCTTTGGTGTCCCCTAAGACTTCTTGTGGACTGTCATTCACCTAAGGCATCAATTCTGAATTAAAAGCAACAGAAAAGTGATGCTGTTCTGCAGATAAAGTATAAAACTCCTACCATTTTAATGAGCATCTTAGTGTGAAATACTCACATCTCTTCTTGAAGGAGTGATCAGAGGAAAGCTATTTGTTAAGCATCACAAAAACTCCTCCTGCTTAACCAGCTTCAAGAGCAAACAGTGATTTGAAACACTGCCTGTAATGCAACACATTTACTCCAGTGTGCATTGCTGGACCTCTTTCTGCATAGATTTCACTCCAACTTCTTCCCAAAGTGGGTTCTTCCTCCAGTAATGCTTGCAGGATCCTAGCCTCTAACTGCCACTGGTTTGGTGGCAGTAGGACATCAAAACATGCTGTGGGCACCACTGTACTTTGCTGTTACATGCATTTTTATGTTTGGTTCCTACAGCCACAGGAGAAGTTGAATTTTGTCATGGGTTAGTGATTGAGTGCCATGCAACAGAGGCTTCCTGGTTAAGGATTTGTTTTAGAAATGCTATCAAAAACTTGTCATCAAGAGTATAACCATTCTTCTGTCAGTCACCCCAGTTCTGCCTGAGTGACATGAAAAATACTGATAAAAACACTGCTTTTGTCATCATAACTGTATGTGGGGTGAGAGATGCAGTGTGTTGTTGCTCTAGTCTGTAGAAAATACTTTTGTCTCCCACTTTCCCTGTCATCACAGTTATGCAAGAAAAATATGATCTGGTACTGCTGTGAAGGAACACAGCTGTCAGAAATCAGTTGAATAAAGAAGTGAGAAAGTGACTTCCATAACACTGTGAAGAAAAAAATTGCAGGACCTATCTGTTATGAGCCATTTTTGTTCCTCTGTGTTAATCAAAGAAAATCAGCAGAAAGGGTGATATTAAAACTAATCACAAGTTTAGTCAAATGTCGTGGACAGTGACTAAGAAAACAGGAGGGTTCTCCAGCACTTTCATTAGTATTAGCTGAACCAGTGCAAAGTGCAATCACACAGTTTGGCATGACTCAGATCTTGGGATGAAATTTCCTAGCATTAGTGGCCTGCTATTTTGTTTGAGAAGAAAGCCTGGGCTATATTCCAACGTGCATCCAATATCTATTAACTTTCTCATCTGTAAAAAATGCATGAATGAACAAATCAAAGAAAGAAGAAGTAACATTTCTAGTAATGAAAATGACTCCTCACAACCAGACAGCTGGATGCTAAGGGAAATTAAAATTTTATTTCAGTCTGTGGCTCAAGGAATAACTGTAGAATAACTGTGGCAGAACAGAGGAACTTCTGTGTTTTTCTCAACACTGTGTTTCTGGCAGGTAAATTTTTATCAGGGTAAGAAGCAATTTAAATTGTCAGTGGCATCTCATCAGCTTCACATGACACTGCCTATGTACTCATAAATGTGTAAATTACCTGTACACAAATAGGAAATCCAGCACATTCCAAATGCATCTGGTATCATATCTGATGATATGTACACAGGTGGCTCAGCTGTGCAGCTCAAGGTTGGTGAACTTTATACACATGAGTTGCAGGCTCCTTATCTGAGAATGCCATAGAAGCAGACTGTTGCAATCTGTTTCAGGGCCTGCTTATGATCAATATACTGTGACTTTTCTTAATGTTTAAAAACTTCTGAAATTATAAGAGAGCTCTTCCTTTGACTGTATTTTTAAAGGACATTTCAGACTATAATAATACCCCTGAAAATTGTCTTTTGTTAAACTGAAAACTTGTTTTTGGTCTCCATTTAACCCCTCTTTATCTGACACCAAGAGTGTAAAAGGCTGTGAGATAGAGAAGCTACTCTTTGAGGTATAAATATGTAATCATTTGAGGGTTAGCTGTGAAAAATAAGGAATCAAAGTATTTCTCAAGTGTGTCTGGAAGTAATAGGGCCTGTTTAAACAAAACTAAATATAAAAACTCCCAGCTGTGTACTAAATATCATGTATTTCATACTTTGTATTGTTTTCCTCTGCATTTTGAATAGTTCTAAAACGTACAAGAGGAATCATGGAAAAGGGGACTACTGCAGCTGAATAAGGGTTATTAATTAGGCCGGACTTATTCTCTTTCATTTTTATTACCAGATGTACCAAATATCCAAATCTTGTATTTAATAGCTTAGGACTCAAATTCCGAGCATTGTGTTGCAGTACATTGTGCAATTTGTTGAGAATCTATTCCTATTAAAAAGAGAGCAAATACTCAATGTGTGTAGTTGTGAAGAAGAGTTCAAAAAGGTTATTTCAAAACTGTAAGAAGTTTTTCTCTGTGTGTGTTTTTTTCCTCCCACTTAGGAGTTTTTTTTTCTCACAGCTGACCTCAGGATTTTTCAGGGAAGGGTGACTACCTTGTGATGTCTGACAGTCTTTGAGCTGGCATTGCTGAACAAATTCTCTTTGTAGTTCTCTGGACCTACAAGGTGAACTCTGTAGAAAGCATTTAGATGTTTTCTAAGTCAAGTGATTGAAACAAAAAGAGATTCAGAAGTCTTTTCAAACTTTCAGCATTGCAATACATGAACACATGTGTGTATATCAAATGTACATGAAGTCCCAGTCCCTAGTTAATTTCTGGAGAGGCAAAAATTCATCCTTTGCTTCATTGAAGACAGTGAGAGATATCAAAAGACCAACAGACTTCTTGATATAGTAGCTTTCAAAAATATTTCCTTCAATTTACATTTATATTGTGTATCTGCCCTTCATAAAAGTATGGCCTTTTCTCAGGTGAAGCTCATTTGGTGTATATATCTTCTATTTGTGCAAGACACCTTGGTTGCCTTCTGTATTTCCTGACTTACCACTTCTAAGATCAGGAAACCTGACACTGATATGAATACTTTCCTGATTTCTCTCACTAAAATGACCTTTTCTTCAACAATATTAACTTCTGAGTTAAAAGCATGGGAAAGCTACATCCATTAATAAATTGCCACCCCTCAAACAAAGCTTCAAAATTAATAGTATGTCCAATTTCACAATTCAACAAATAAGCTAGAAGGAAAAAACTGGAGTTCTTCAGGAGCAACACATATGTGTAGCGAAAAGGGACAGATAGCACTCCTTATTCCCTGCTCCAAAAGCAGTGAAGGATCAGCAATCAAACAGGTAACTTGTCTGACTACTATGAAGAAGCTTTTCCTCAGTGTAGTGTTTATGCATTGTGGTTTATGCATTTTCGGTGTTCATAAGCAGCCACTGATTTAAACCATTTTGATCCCTGTTCTAGAGCACAGTAACATTTTCATGTTACCAGCTGTAGACATAATGCTTTATGTTTTTCAGGATGGCAGTTCTCCCTATGGTGCCAGGTATGTGGGCTCCATGGTAGCTGATGTTCACCGTACATTGATGTATGGTGGGATCTTCATGTATCCTGCTAATCAGAAGAGCCCTAAAGGAAAGGTAAATAATTTGACTTACCCTCTGTTGAAACTAGTCAACCTGACACTTCCAGTTTTCCTGGATATATAAAGGAATACTTTAGATATATAAATAGATAGTTATTTTCCTTCCCTGGAGAAAATAACTAATGGTCAGCAATCTTCTCATGTGCTTTTTTATTTGAGATTACTGAAATGATTTTCACTACAACCAAGGGATTTATTATTTTTTCTAATAAGAAACCATAAAAAATCACGGATACATCTGTGCAGAACTGGCAGATACAATGTTATTATGTTCTTGCCTGATAAAGGCAGGAATTCGCCCTCATAAAACTACTTGCCCCATCTTCCATATTGGGATCAGAACATCCAAATGCCTACAGTTCTTTAGGGACAGAAGACTCCTGGTTCCATCACAGTGAGCATATATTTATCACAGTAACAATAGGTCCAAGTGGTCTGAAAAACAAGGAGAATATAACAAGGAACTCTTCAGAACAAACAACAGAAAACATCAGCATTATTTCCATGCAAATCAGATTTAAATATTTGATACAGCATCCCCAAAAAAAACCCCAAAAAACAAAATAACACTAATGAACCAAACAACGCAACATAAAAGTAACTCCCATTCACCTGTTAAACAGTGTGGATATGTCTGTGTGCCAGAGACTGAGACAAAAAAGGAATCTGCTGTGTGTGGGAGAAGTGGGGTTGCTGACTGAACTCTTCATATGAAACTTTTTGTTTTGAAATCTATGTTAGGCCATTGTTGAAAAGATGAGAAACAGAACAAAGAAACAAACTTACAAAGTACTTGCACAATTTTATAAAAATCAAAATATCCACATGAATTACTCTGTAATAAGTATTTGATTGATCTGGCTTGCATTTTCATAGTAAAGGGAATAATGAAAGAAGCAAAACCAAACTATCATTACAAACATTACAAATTCCTCTTTCCCTCTCAGACTGCAGGCGTAAAGAGTCCTTTTTCACATAAACCTCTTCTTGTTGGAGAGACAGTGCCTTTGAGGAAGGTGCCCTGATCCTCATTCCCCTGAAATACAGTCTATGCACTTGGATAGAGAGCTGAGGTGCAGCAAATGTCACCGGCATTTATACAAAGGCTTAGATAAATGTAAATGACACGCATGTAGGCCCTTACATATAGAATTCCTCGTTTAAGTTAAGGAAAGGAGAAGAACAAAGTGCTTTGTGATTAGTACAGAACTAGTTAACAAATACATCTTCTTTTCATGTCAGATATGATAAATATAATTTTTATTAATCTGAAGCTATACAGGTTAAAAATGCTAAACTTAACAAAAGACAGAGCCCACCTCAGTGCAATTGCACTGCTACTTGAAGGAAAATTACTTTCCTTCAGCCATGTAGTCACAGTTAAGCATAACAAATACAACATATGGTTCCACAGTGGTACCACTCTGGTCTTCTGGTTCATGATCTTAGAATCATAGAATCATGAATCGTAGACTAGGTTGGGTTAGAAGGGACCTTAAAGATCATCTAGTTCCAACCCCCCTGCCATAGGTAGGGACACCTCCCACTAGATCAGGTCGCTCTGTGCTTTGTCCAGCCTGGCCTTAAACACCTCCAGAGAGGGGGCATCCACAACCTCTCTGGGCAACTTGTGCCGGTGTTTCACCACCCTCACTGTAAAATAAATAGCTGTTCATTCCATGGGGGGAAATGCCAATGCCTTCAAAGGCAATCACACCTCTAGGCCATTGGCACAATGCACCCAAAAAAATCTTCCCAAAGATGATGCTCTAAGGAGATCAACAAAGGCTATTGGTTCTATGATGCTTGCCAGATGTGGTCCTTGTACCAGAAGTAGAACTTCAGTGGGCTTCAATGATAAGAAATAAGTTAATATGCACTATTTGGGATAGACCACTGTTTTACCTCAAACAGTGTGACAAAAGAATGAGAGGTACTAATGTCCTGCATTTGACTCATTTCTTAATCTCTATATACAATTGCATTCTGTCACGCTTCCTTTTCCCCAGAAAACATTCTCTCTTTTGCATATATGAAAATCCCTTTAAACATAATTCATGCTAGCATTGTTGATTATGTCAACTTCATAGGCTGTCAAAGATCCAACCTGCAGAAATAATGTCTGTTAAAAAATAACCAGCTATCACCTATATCCAATTTAACACAGAGACTTTTGGGCTATGTCCTAGATAAGTTTGCATTCCACAAGGACATGGGCACCCAGGTAACATTTTAATGAACAAATACCAGAGTCTAAACCAAAATTGCCTCCATATCAAAAGGGAGAAAAATGCTTTTTTTTAGTTATTACTGCAGTCACTTCTGAAAACAGAGTCACTGTCTACATGAGTTCAGGCCACTAATATCTGTTTGCATTTCTGAAGGCTTCAGTCAAATCCTGAAATTTGAAACTGGGAGCATCAAGTTTCAAACTCCTACATATCCTGACCAAACTACATGCTGTTATCCCAAGCTTTGAAGTAACACATAAAACCTGAACCTGAGAAGTCTTTTCTTTCCCTATACTGTTAACTTATCCTGCTTTACTGTTTTGCTGATGATGCTACTTCTGACATTTTTGACAAAATACAGCTTCACTGATGCTACACATCAGCTTGGAAACAATGGTGGTGATGCCTGGTTGCAATGTCAGTACATTCTTCCTTGCAACAGCAAGGGTGAAGGGAGGTGAGCAAAGGGAAGTAGGACGGGCTGATAGACATTAGGTATACTTAGAGCAACTGATGTTAGGCACAAAATTTTCCAAAATTACAAAAGGGAGATTAGGTTCTGTTAATTCCTTTGGTGTAATTTTCCCTAAAGAAAATAATGTGTTTCTCCACTTTTTCTAGCTTCGACTTCTCTACGAATGCAACCCCATGGCTTTCATCATTGAGCAGGCAGGTGGGATAGCAACTACAGGGACTGAGGCAGTGTTGGATGTGAAACCTGAGAATATTCACCAGAGAGTCCCGCTTATACTTGGATCTCCAGATGATGTGCAGGAATACCTTGCCTGTGTGCAGAAACACCAAAATCGCAGCTAAGGTTTTTTCTAGATCAGATCTTGCTTATTCATCTTTGGTCTACAGAAAAGCCTATACCTTTCAAGACAGTGGTTTCTAGCAGTAAGCACCCATCACTCAGTCAAAATCCCACTTTATAATAATAAGAAAAATAGTGAGAAAGACAAAAAATTTATTTTTCCATGCTGATGAAACCCTTGAACTCTGATTTATACAATGCAACAATAGAGACAGAGGCCTGATTATTAAACAAAAGCAACTTGCTTTAACAAGAAGAAGAGTATTGTGTCATTAGTCCCATTCAATGTGAAGCTTTACATCTGACATTATGTGCTTGGAATTGTTTGAGGGAGGATTTTCACATCAACATTTTCATGATTTTCTGCCAGAGGTTTTGTTGGAGGTTTTTTTGTCAGCCCTGAAAAGACTGAAGTTTCACTCTGTCTGAAACAGAATTTTTAAGCACCAAATGATATATATATATGCCTTGGTTAATTAATAAAGATGAAAAGCAATGCTGCAAGAGTATTTTGATTCTCATCAGAAGGAAATAATCAAGGAAAATGCCTTGTGTTATTTACAGATAAGTAACTTTCAGCTGCACAAATTACAATAAACAACTGCCACACACGACAATCAAATATTCTCAGTTTATCCACTGTCATCTGCTACAGAAGATGAGCAATTGCCACAAAGCCACAGTTATACCACCATCTTCTTTTACTTTGAAAAGTCCTCATTTCAGATTGAAGCTAGCCATTTCATGCCACATTAAACTGCAATTCACAGTTATCTCCAGCACACCTGTCCTGCTGGTACCTTGGTGCCATGTCTCAGGCCTGAGACTGCCTAAGGAGGTAGGGAATTTGCCCTGAAGGAGCAGGCATTCATTGACCAATGAGAGTAAAAAATTATTAATTAAAATAAACTGTTAAGTGATAAGGGTGTGAAAACCAGAGTTAAGGTCACTGTATTAGACATCCTGATGCCTTTTTAACACAATCATATGGGCATTTCCTTTGCCATAAGCAACCTCTGCCTCATCTGCTCATTACCAGCCCTGACCATTGCCCTTAGACATGCTCGTACAAGACACTGTTAAGAAAGCTCTATAAGAGGACAATTATAGAAGTTAAAAATACCCCAGCCAGGAAACTCCAGTGTTTTTTTCAACTTACAACTATGCTCCAGTACCTATATAGTCAGGCTGAATAAAGGCAGACAGAAAATTATATACAACAGATATTTATCCTTAGGTATTGTTATCCAAGGGGTGTGGATGTGATTTCAGCCTGCTTCAGGTATCAAAGCACACTTTCTGCAGATCTTTATCCGGCACTCTTTAAAGCTGTAACAGTGACAGCTGCCCAGGATCAACCAGTAGAGCACATACTTGTTTATTCATTCCTTGCCATATGCTTCCTGAATGCCTGCTATCAGCAATGAAACAACATTTAAATCCCAGAGAATGAAGAGAAAACATGAGAGGTTTCAGCTGACTTCATAGTGGAAAATGCAATTGTGCACAATAACTACAGAAGTTAGTAAATATTTATTCCTATGAAGAAACTACACACACAGTGTATGTGTGCATTTATATAAGTTTACACAAATATATTTATGCATATATAGTCATTCTCTTTTTCTCTCTTCCCTCCCCCACAGCCTCCACAAAAGAACACAATTATCTATCGTCACCATCGATTTATTAAGAAACTCTTTCACCTTTTTAAAATCAGAAAACAAACATGGTTTGAGGCTAGTGTAGTAAGCTAATGATACTGGTACTGCATCAGTACAAAGATCATGTGTAGCCTGGTCTTTTTTAAAAAGGGCTACAAAAGATGATGAAGGACAGAGCAAAAAGAGGGACTCTGTAATCACAAGAGCTCTAAAAGCCACCACTTTTTAGAGACATGACAAAACTTTGTATTGCGATGGGTACAGACCCTCCAAAGTCTAACATCCGTGTTCCTGTGCTGGTGGTTAAACTACACCAATGTGTCTGACAATCAGTGCCCTAGTGCCAGCATAACCTGAGTTGCCTTCATTTAAGTATGATTGCATATCAAAATCTGTATATAATCCCAGGTGCCAGCCTTCCCATGACTGGTTTGTTTGTTTGTTTGTTTGTTTTCCCCCAGAATTAGCACCAGAAACACCTGTTAGTAAAGGTAACAGTACTGGGTCACCAATCTGACAAACAACTGCAGTTTGGATGGCTGTTGATGCTTAAGTGATAAGTCACCCAGTCTGTGCCGGGTGGGCGGGTATCTACAAAGAGATCAGTGCTGTCCCTGTAAAAAGAACCCATGCAAACGCCAAACACAGATTAAGAAAGAAGTGACGTTCTTCAGTGTCAACCGAGGCTTTTCTTTGCCGGAGTCTTGCTTTTACCTACCACACCTAGGCTGTTTTCCTAAGCACTTTAATCTTCTCTATCTACCACAACCCTGCAACCAGACTACTCTGCAGAGACCTCCATAAACCCTCAGGACAGAGATTAAAGTTTCTCTTCCCTTTTCAGTACCAGTTCAGGCTACATCTCTGCAGCTCTCAGACACAAACCGCAGGGTGTCTGTAGTGGCCTATGAAGCCCTTGTGATACTGGGCCACAACTTCCCCCTGTGGCCAGCTGCCAGGCCACCTACTCAGCTGACAAAATGAGACATAGAAGGGTTTTTTTAATTTTCTTGTATGTTTGTTTGTTTGATTGTTTTTTGTTGTTGTGTTTTTTTTTTTTAAAGAATTCAGAGATCATATTTAGTGGGTGAAGAAGTGAGAAAGGGGATGTCCCACAAGCTGCCATCCATGCCTCTGGGAGAAGCAGGGAACCAACTCTCATGAGGAAGATGCTTGATGCTTTGCCTCTGCTACTGTCTGGAGAATATAGATATTACTCCTTAGTCATCAGCATGACACAAAAATGAAAATACGTGAAAAGCTCAAGGTCATGACTTGTTTAAATAGTAGTTCATACATCTGCCTTAATATCAGTATTTAATGGTTTCTTGGCATAAAATTATAAAGCAAATGCAAGCTTGATTTTCTATTAGTTTTGGGGAGGATGTAGAAATCAAAGGATACTAGTTGTATTGTACCAGGAACATAACAAACACTACTGTTCTTAAAGCACTAGCTTCTGACATGCTTACATATTTTTTTAGTTCAAATTTTAGGGCAAATTTGTGTCTTGCTTCAGAAGTAAAATGAAAGGAAACTGCCTAAAGCTGTCAGCACCCAGCCACGCAAGAAAGCATAGAAGCTCAACCTGTTTCTAATGAACGAACGGTTGTTTGCAAGTTACTTTGGCTGGAAATTAAGTTAGCCTGAATAACTAGCTGCAAACGGTTGGCCTTGTGATTGCAATCACAAGGTGGGGGATCATAGAATCATAGAATAGTTTGGGTTGGAAGGGACCTTAAAGATCATCGAGTTCCAACCCCCCTGCCATAGGCAGGGACACCTCCCACTAGACCAGGCTGCCCAGTGCCCTGTCCAGCCTAGTCTTGAACACCTCAAGAGATGGGGCATCCACAGCCTCCCTGGGCAACCTGTTCCAGTATTTCACCACCCTCACTGTAAAGAATTTCTTTCTTATCTCTAGTCTAAATCTATCCCCCTCTAATTTATAACCATTGTTTCTAGTCCTCCCATCCGATATTATGATAAAAATTCCTCCCCCTGCCTTTCTGTAGGACCCTCTCATGTACTGATAAGTTACTCTGAGGTCCCCTCTGAGCCTTCTCTTCTCCAGGCTGAACAACCCCAACTCCTTCAGCCTGTCCTGAAAAGTCTCTGTGAGCACCTATATCAAAGACCAGTAGGTTATTCTGTTTTACACAAAATGTAAAAGCAGATGTTTTGTTGGCTTTTTGTTTGCTTTTTTTTTAATAAAGTCACTTGATATTTCTGGAAAAAACAGGCAAGAGTTTTGTTTGTTAATAAAATGGTAGCAGTATACTTTTTAAGCTAATTACAGATACAGAAAAAGAAAGAGCTCTTAATTTACATAGATTATGATAATCGGTTAGGTTTACTGTGAGAAAAGGTACCTGTGGAACAGGGGAGAACTATTAACACAAGTAAAGATGATAAAATCATTAACTCTTACAAGACTTCAAAGAGAAAAGTATTTATTTCCCAGAGATACTCAAGACTCAAACGTGGGTAAAGCAGGGAACAAATTTAACAGAGAAACAGAGGATCTCCATGCAGTTACCCAGATGTAAAGGACCCCAGAAGTTCTGAGGAGATCGTCCCTACCATTCAGGCTTTGTGACACCATAGAAAACAACCACAACCTCCACACATTGGTACTGAAAGCATCTCCAGATTTAATTCCTAGCTTTCTGCAAATACAGATGTGGTTTCAGAGGTAACAGAAAAAATAAAAGCCTCAAACCAAGCACATGATCTGATTTAACTGAACTGATTTTCATACTTCATGGAGGTAGATGGCAGATAGATTTCTTCCACTGAGATCAGCCCTGAAGGAGGGTGATTTCACTTGATGCAGTGATATTTGCACCACTTTTGGGAGATCCTGTTCATCATGAGCAGAGCAGGTTTCTGGTAGCATTTTTTGCATTGCTGGCCATATGTTGGATGACAGCTCTTAGAGAGTGTTAGCCAGGGATTGGACATGCTCACAGGATGATAAACAGAACTTGGTCTAAGCATTCTTGTCAGCTGCTGAGCAGCCCACCTGGTGAACATTTTATCCCTTTGGCAGGGATGCCTCCGCAGAGGAGTGAATACACCCACTCAATTACCCGGTCAGCTTTAGCTCAGGCTGAAATGTGGAGACCAGGTTTAATCCCAGACGGGAGCACGACCTGGGGCATGTCTCATCCAGTCGGCATTACGCTCAAATGCACTGTCAGCAAATGTCCTGGAAACAGAGAACTCGTCTCTACTCCCTGCTGCAGCAGCACCGCCATCACGTGCTGCCGCCACGCCTGCCGCTTTGCTTCCCGAGTGACACACGCCTCCGTGTTTTGTTCTTTTGATTACTGGGTGTTCCTTCTTGCGTGGATAGTTTTCTCCCCTCCCCCCTTTTTTTTTCTTTAGCAAGTTGGTGTTATTTGTTGTCCCAGCACAGAAAGAGAAAAAGAAGACTGCCCAAACGAAAACAAAGCAAGAGAGGATAAATAGAAAGGAAGTGAAGGCAAACGCAGATCTGAAATTTAAAGTCCACAGAAGTAAAACGGCTGTGTTGCCGTTTTGGTTCTGTCGAAGTTGCACCGGGAGGAAGCAGAGCAGTAGAGGGCTAACTTCTTTTCTCGGATGGACATGCACAGCTGCTGATGAGTAGCACCGCCTGTGGTAGGCAGTCTTATTGCTTCTGGCCTTTTCCTTCTCCCATTCTTCAGCTGCATGTCTGTTTAGATTAAGAATTTGGTGAGGGAGGTTCTGTGTTTTGGTTTACAGAGCATCTAATAAAATGGGACAGTAAAATTCATTGCAGCATCTGGAAATACTGCAACTGAAATGCCCCTTCATCCCAATTCCAGGTGACCACAGGCAGGCTCACTTCAGAAATGCTCTATTAAATTGCAAGAGAAATGTGATCAAACCTCGTAACAGTACTGAACGGGAAGAGGTACTTCCAATTCTTCTTGTGCTTACTGAGAAAGTAATAGCAAAACAGCAGCAGTATTCAATCTTAGCATTTGCATAAGGAATTACTATTTCTATAACAAACCCAGGAAGAAATTTCTTTCCACTACAGAAAAGTATCATCATAAATCTCAGTGCAATTTCCCACCATGGCTGATGGTTTCAGTGTGTATTTCCCATTCCAAAAAAACCCTGCTGTCTGCCAGCTCTTCATGCTTGAGCAAGGAAAATAAACTGCAATGCTAGCAAACATGGCTGAGCAGGAAGAATGTTAAGGGGGCTACTGAGAGGAACTTGTGTTGACATAGCTGTGCTGGTACTGCAAAAGACTGTGGCCCAATGTTTTATCTATGACTTGTTACCAGCCTCATAAATCGATCTATTACAGACTTATATTTAGAGATACACTTCCTTTGCAAGTGGGGAAAAAAAAGTCAGGACACTTGACTCTGGGTTTTAAGCAAAAGTGTGTTCCAGGACATCTGCTACAGCATCAAATTTCCAGATGCCCTAAACTAGCTTAAGTGTTTAACAGTCCAGCATTTAAACAGGTTGTGGGTTTGTTGTTTGTTTTTGGTTTTTTGTTTCTTGGTTTTGGTTTTTTTTGGTCATAAGTATGTGTGATATGCAGGAAGCTTTCAGTCGTAATTAAAAAAAAATCTAATTAATAAAGCCAGATCTTAGACTACAGTTCCAGAGACTGCAATTTTCTCTAGAAAATGCACTAAGTAGCTGTAGTAGCTTCAGAAGGGCCTCAGTGGCAGCCCAGGAGAGCACACCTACACCACTCTCAACGTGGAGGAACACACTTTAACATAGACAAAGAACTTTGAAACACTAATACCAATTGAACATTAGATTAGATGTCACTAAGTATAGGGACAACCCTCACCAGGCTGGACAATCATCTCCTCCTTTTCTTAGATCTCAGTCCAAGGACTTGGAGGCATTAGCAAAACCCACCTTACCCAGAATCATCTACTGAAGGGAGAAGAAGGGAATAGCTCACGCTCTAATTTTCCTCCAACTTTGACCACTTCTTCCCAAACCCGAAGGAAGCAGCAGGTAACAAAGCTGCAGCATCACACCTGACACCACACAGAGGTATTTCTAAGATGTGTTTCCCAGCATCACTTTACTGGAAAAGGCTATTATGTCTCAATCAGAATGAGGTTTTGGATCTTCTGGAGGTGGTTAAGTGAGAACTGTATGCAAACAAAACATGGAAGATGCACTTTTGAAAGAACTCAGAATGTATTTTGTAAATGTGTGCCTTCATGATTTGTCTGATATTTTATTTGCTAAGGTAGGCTGTAGCTCTTCAGTAAGCACTATTGTGATGAAAATGCAAATTGCTGCAGAAATCAGATTTAAGACTTGAAGATGCAACTTAATATGAAAAAAATAATTAAAGTCAGCTCCCTTGTGAACCCAAGTAAATGTGGCTCTAATCCATCAAAACCAATCAATGCATGGATCAGGACTCTACCATATGGCCAACACTCCACCTGCAAGTTTCCATTTTGGCATTCTTGTCTGGTTTTAGATCGGCTTTATTGAAGATCATCTAGGTTCAGTTTTGTGAGCTGAATCTTTGAAATTTCATGTCTGGTTAGATCCTTTGTTACAAAGACTTGAGATATCCCTGCACTTACCTGAAAATTCACAAATTATTTTATAAAGCCTTGATAACAGAAAAAAATACCCCATTAGTGATTTAATTTTAAACAATTCTTTCTTCATAACAGTATATTAGTTAAGTCTTAATGTGGAATTCCTGTTACGACTTGTAAACAAAATAGTGGAGAGTACTGGGGCAGAGTGCAATTAAAAATGGCTTCTCAGTGTGTCATATGCCTTAACAAAAATCAAAGAGGTAGAAAACGGGACCATTAGCTTACATTAGCTTCAGGGTATGCTCAAAACTTTGCTTAATCACCAGACACTGCACTTAATCTCAAGTATGTAAAAACTGATTAATCAGTATTAAACTTAAGAGATACATAACAGATTTTTTCTGTTTAGTTAAGGAGATTAACGGAAGAGCAAATATTGAACAATTAAGATTCAGAAGGTAGGCTGTTACTGTCTTCTTGATTTTTTCGAAGGGGATATTGCCATTTTCCTATACCGCCATGAGTCTCGGAATGACATGCAGAGTGCTGTTATGCAGATCACAAGTTAATTGTTCACTGTAGTAAAAGTTCACTGATGTGCCCCATCACATGTTTGGCTTCCCTGTAAGGTTTCAACAGAGCAAGATGACAAATATTTTTTCACTGTTGTCCTTCATGTTTTGAAAATTACTTTTCAGCATGGATCATGTAGGGGGATTACAAGCTTATTTACTCCACTGTTAATATTCAGAAATTGATTTAATATTAGCAAAGATGAAAAGCAAAGCACATTAAAGAAAAAATTCCTTTTTACCTACCAGTCACAGACAGGGTGATAAAATTACTTTTTTTAAAGTGAAACAAAATAGCTTCTTACATCAGCTAGATTAATTTCTTTAAAGAAGAGCACTTCACGTGTGAGAGGAATGGTTTCTTTCTATACTTTTCCTTACCTCAAAACTACTTGTAATAATAGTAATAGTCAGCCAGGTTGGAAGCAGCCTTTCAGATCACAGATTTGACCCATCAACCCAGCTCTGGCAAGCCTTCGACCTGGACAGGGAGTAGAATCCCTGACCCTCATATTAGGAATCTGAATGTGAGCTACACACCACAACTAACAATTTACTAACCCAGTCATTCACAGAAACGGCTATTCTTACAAACCTTTAGGACAAGGTCACAGAAACAACACACGAGACTTTTTTTATTACCAAATTTAAATATTTCATTTACACAATGAAGATACAAGCAAGTGCAGGGCTTTACCACTGTACTGGATTCACTGAGGATGCAAGTTACGTTAGTGCCCAGATCATATGATTACCTATGAATGAGTTAGCAACAACTGTAACTCTGATTTAAATGGGGTCTAACTGGGGCATGTGGAGAGGATTTGTTACTGATAATACACATGCGCACTAGTTTATTTAAAATAAAACATCTCAAATTCAGCTAGTGGGAATACAAAACTAAAAAAAGCCTGGGAAACAAACTTGGTGAAACTTAAGAGGCTTTCATTTTCTGTGAACAACTCAGGAACTTTCTGTATGCATGCATAATATTAATTTGCTGTATCTTCAGAAGCGAACAGCTTTGAAGAGGGATGACAATTTCTCCAGCAACAATGATTTGCTACTTTATAACAGCAGTATAAACGAAAGAAGAAAAAATCTGCTAATTTTACAGAAGATAGGAACACTGCAACAAAGTAATAAAACCAGATCTAATGTTATGGTCTTAAGTTTCTACCAGTATAAGCTGCAGTTCAGCACGCTAAGTTTTACTGTTTAGTGTCATGTGAGGCAATTCAGTGTGAGGCTGCTATTTAAGAAGACCTAGTAAATATTGAGCTATCTGCATGACCTCACTTACCCTGTCCCCTGCTTGTTTATGCCACTCAAAAGGATGTTCAGCCTTTAACAGTCAGCAAGTTTGAATGCATACAAATAGCTGTATTTCCACATTGCATTTCTAAAAAAGTCAGAAGCCAGTGCCTCTTTTGTGAGCTATGTTTTCCCATTTATGCACAGATGCTTTGGAAAGCTGTTTCCTTTTTATTTCCTATCAGCTTATGAAAATGCTTGGTTTTCCTCAGCAACTTTTGTCAGCCTTGACCTTTGGAACCAAACACCCCTCCCCACTGCCCATTTTTTTTGCAGCAGTTAAAGTCCTAGCAGGCTTCACTTGTCTGACTCAGTGGTGGACATTCTGTCATGGAGTTTTAATCAAAAAACAAAACCAATAATGCTTTAAGAGCTATCAGGTTCACAGCAATGCCAGGATGCAGAACTGTTCAGGGACACAGGCCTCTTGTTTACCCTCAGTTTTGCAACAAGAATGAAAAGCAGCTAAGGCACGAACTTATACAGCCGCTTTCCCTGGCAGCTCTTGGGTTCCAGTTTTAGTGTACAGACCATTGCCACTTCCTTTTGAACATAAGCCTTCAGAAGATCACCAGTTGAGCTCCATACCTGTTTCCACCTTATTTCAACTACAGGAGCTAACTATAGGGATGTTAACAGCTAAATTCTAAGCAGTGTTTCTGCACTACAGCTTGTCACATAGCTACTAGGACAAGAGGCAACTTGTTTAATCTGCAGGGGAATTCAGCTCCCATAACTTTTAGTTCAGCTGCTGCCTTGTGTACATGTTTGTTAGGCTCAGGGAAAAAAAACGAACAAAAACCTAGTGGTCTGCAAAATTTGAACTGGCATTAGTTAAGCTGCAGAACTAGCCTCCTTCCCCCCTCCAGCCCAAATGCAAGCATAGACTATCCAACACAAACAATGAAAACCCAGCTGGTTTTGGTACTGCCAATTCACCATCCTCCACAGAAACTGCTGATACCCAAACACATCCACATGCTGTATTATCTGAGTTTATACAACAGCTAGTCATGATGCTTCAATAGTTTTATTCTGCTTTGAATATCCTCTGCATGGAAGCAAGAGCAGCACACTCAGCCACCAGGAATCCAGGGTTTAACAGATTAGTCCAACTTCACTTTTGATAGGAACAGCACTCCTTCCTTCCTCTCCTCTCCCCCACTTCTCTCACAAATTATTTCCTGAGGGAAGATAGTATTAGGTCTAGTATATACCTCTAGAAACAGAATTCCTCTGAGAACAGCCTACAAGCCTTACGTATCACTGCTGTTTCCTATAATGCTGAAAACTGGACAAGTGCTCTGCAGAAATGCAGTACACTTTGAGGTGTCTTAAGGAAACACTGATGGTATTCAAAGCGAAGTGGAGAACAGATGCCACAGGACATGAAAAGACTGTCTGGAGGTCTTTGTAATGAAGTACAAAGTACCAGAGCACCTGTGGGGCACAGCACTATGCCAAAATTCACTTAGATACAATTTCTACAAGTGAAAGTTAGATTTTTGGTCACTTCTTAAGAGACTTGTTCTAATTCCCATTTTATGTATCTGCATTACAAATGTTATGTCCTATAGCTCTATTTTATAACAGCTGTTAGTCATTTCCAGATAGGCTTCCATTTTAGTAAACCAATGAAAGAGGCATGCACACATACTTCAGATAGGCAACAGAAATTGCTATTAAATGTAATTCCCAGGTGGAAAAAAAGAGAGTAATACATAAGCCATCTGTACACACTGGTTTATTTTATAAGCCTTTAGGCACATCACAATTTAAAAAAATCCCCCAAAACTACAAAGAAGAATCTATTAGATTAAGCAGTCAGAAGCCAGCAATATTACAAGCTGTTTATATACCAACATTTACATTAATTTAACAATAAGTGGCATGTAACCAACATGTAACACTTCAAAAGTTAAGAAAATCAAGTAGACTTTTGAAGGATGCAAGTCTACCACATGTTTGAACATGGGTTTGGTCATTCAGTTTAAATCCCCTTTTATACTGAAATGTTCAGTCTTGAAATTATACAAGTGGATAGCTAGCAGCTGTTGCTATTCCACAGTGGTTCTTCCTGTCCTTGGCCATGTAGATATATCCTTTGTCACCCCACTTCTCACCCCAGCTGCAAACAAAAAGTAAAGACTTTATTTTTATGTTCAGATACTTATTTACCTCCAAGTGTTTGAGAATTACTGCCTTTCACATTTGTGGAGAGAACTCTAGATGCTGCAGCTGGACTAAAATGCTTTTCAGCAGTTAAATGCTAAAGCAGAGACACCCCCAAATCACAAACAGCCACATTATCACAAGGCAGAAACCTTCATATGCAATCCTGAATTATAGGTGCCTCAACATCAGTCAGTGCTGTGAGACAAATTTAAGGGAGGACCAAGACTACAAGTAGCATTTGAGGGTGGTGACCCAGTAACACTGAGAACATGAGACCGGTGCATGTGATGTGCCCTTTGGCATTAATTTATTTTCCATCCAGCCCAGGAGGTACCTTCATCTTCAAAGTTCAAGTGCTGCCCTATTTCACAAGGGAACAGCACTCAAAATGCATGCATTAGAGCCCCACGAGCTGGTTTCTTCCTGCTCTCTTCTGCTCGACCATTTTAATGTATGCTAGCATCAGGATCTGTCCCAGTACTTAGGCGAAAAAGCAGAATGACTCTGCTACTTCAGGCCTACTTTGAGCTGCTATTAGCAAAATTAAGTCATACAGTACAGTTTCAGAACTGTCTCTACATTTTTCATGTGCAGATTTTTTTTTAACTACTAGTTCTCACATGTAGAGGGGTGCGGGTAGACAATATCTTCTCTTATCCCCTACCACTAAGGGCACAAGGCAGAAAAACAATCTTACCTGTTCTTAACAATCCAGTATTTCTTTCCATCCACATCCTCTCCCTCAAAGCCATAACCTACAACCAGCACACCATGGTCCAGGTCTTCACTGCTGCAGTCTGGTTCATAGTAAATACCTGTGGATGCACATGTTAACATGTGAACACTCAACTAGAAAGTCTGAGTATTTCAAATTACATGTTTTACTGCCTTTGAAGAGTCAGAAGTGTATCACATGAAATGGAGACAAGTACATACATATGCAAAACAAGAGAACCTGGATTAGAGTTAATGGGAATTACTATGTCACAAGATCATAACTGGCTTTTTCTTCACCTCTTAAAGTAATGAATACTGAGCATTCAGGAGCCTTCTGCAAGCAAGATATTAAAAAAAACCTCACCTGACTGATAGAACTGGAATGAAGAGTGGCCTGCATCAATAGCAACGGACACTGGACCCACAGCTGCTACTGCTTTCATAAGAGCTCTTTCATGTCCTTGAGGTATGTCAACAAAGCCGGTGTCATTAGCAGCATTGTACTCTGCCTTGTAGCGACAGTCTTCATCATCCTAAACAAAGGAAGCCCTAGTTATTACATAGTTCTCCCCTTAACACACAAGTAAGCGCAGGAACTACCAGACATTCTATTCTCTTGACTTTTCCGAATTGAAAACAAAAGGACTGAAGAAGATCCAATTGCCTTAGAAAAAGAGCAGAGGGAGAACAAAGAAGCTGCCTCCGAGTTTCTCAAAAGTACAGAAACAGTCGGGAACAAAGAAGCCCAAAAATGAAAGCTTTACTGCGATGCTAAAGACCATTACATCCTGGAACTCTGTCTTCTTTGGTGGGCAGCCCAAGTTTTTCGGGTAAGAAGCCCAGAACGCATTAATGGGTAATGGATGAGAGCCAACTATTCATTAATTACTAAGCAATCCCGAAACAGCTCATTGACCCAGCACTTAAAATCCACAATTTCAGTCTGTCATAGTCTGAAAAACTGTACAGAATGATTTTTAAGTTAGTCATTTGTATGCTACTTACAGCATCCATTTTGTGCTGCTTTACTTTTTTTTTTAAATAAAAGGAAGCATTAACTGGTGGGTCAGACATTTACTTCAGGAGAGAGGCCTATTTTGGAAGTCAGGCCATGTTAAATTGAATCAGACTTTAGCAGGCACATGACTCCCTTACCAAAAGGTAAGGTGAGTACTTAAATCGCCTCCTAAAGGAGAAAAGTGCACCTCAGTTTCCTACTTCTCATATGCAAATTAGGCACTTCACACAATCAACTGGAATCTTTAAAAAAGCCAAGACCAGTAAAAGAATTGAGGTTACATAGAAGGTGGTGAACAGGAACCTAAACCCAAGGGCTTCTATGCAGCTTGCAACAAGTGGTATCAGCATTGCTACTGCCCACTCAATCAACACAAAATAAACTTTCAAGAAAGATACTCTATAATGACCAGAGCTCTATCTGACAAAACCCCAGAACAGTCTCCCAAGTGATAGTACAATTTGTTGTTTTGTCCTCTCACATCTTAGTAACTCATTAGAAGTATTTAAGAAATCTACCCATTATCTGCATTTGTGGATATTCAGTCCCGAATAAAAATTTAACAAGTACTGTTAAAAACACAGTAGCTGTAAGATTTAGCTTAGCTGCCTATGGGTAGCAACTCCACACAATAGCGCAGTTATGAGAAGCTGAACTGCATTAATACAACTAATGTACTGATAACCAGGGCTGGGTTAGGTTTACTTTGGCATGTCAACCAATGTAAGGCATGACATCCAATATGAAGACAGCATTGAGGTATTGGCTCCAGTTCTTTGAATTGCCTTGGTAAGATTTTGACATCAAGGAGCAGTGCAGTATTTGATTCCTTACACAGACTAACAGTTTCCTTAGAAAAGCTGCAATGGAAAAAACATAGGTACCGATTACTATTTAGGCATCTTCCTTTCTAGATATGCATTTCCCCAACACACAGTTCACACAGACAAAAGACATGACATTAACAACACAAGTTCAGCTCTTACTCTTACCTTTGCAGTATATGGGTAAGATGCCTCTGAATCAATTCCCCCATTATCCTGTACATACTGAAAGGCCTGGTCCATGAGACCACCATTGCAACCTTGATTCCCTTCAGGGCGAGAACAGTCCACCAGATTCTGTTCACTCAGTGAAACAAGTTTGCCGGTTTTTCTGAAATGCTGCCCCTCAAGGGCTCCAGTTGTGCTGAAAGCCCAGCAGGAACCACACTGACCCTTAAGCCGGAAATAAAATCACAAGTTACAAATCACAAGTTACAAATACATACAGATTAGGCAACTACAGTTTCTTCACCACTGATGTAAACATGAAAAATGAAAATAGACCAACTGCACATTCCTAGCATGCGTGCAAAGTAAAGGTACTACATTCTTTTCAGCTGAGATTTTGTACAGAACTCCTTAAAAAAAGTCCTGAAGGGGGTGAGCAATTTAATTAAAGTGGCACAATTTTGTGAGCTAGTACAAGGCTTGAAACGGCCCTATGTTTTTTTCATCCGTGGAAGTGGAAACTAGACCTTTAAGCGATTAGAAGTCCACCTTCAGGTAATACCTGGTCTTTAACTGGAGTTACATATCCCTTCTCTCGCCAGTCTACTGATCGTGGCACTTCCAGGAAGCTGGGCTCAAGGAACTGGGAACCTCTGTATTTCCTTTCCACCTTCTTATGTGCATAACCGTTCATCAGCTGTCTGAACTCTTCTGTTGTCTGAAGAAAATTCAAGATATCCAGTCACCACCTATTACACCCTGCCGTTTAGAACTGGAGGTTTCAAGTCTCTATACGTACCATGTCACCAAACTGATTCATTCCCAGCTTGTAGCTGTGTTTTCCTAGTGTGTGGTCCAGATTATGGAGTTCGATCATTTTCAGATTCTTCTCCCACACCACTCTCCTCCAGCCTTCCTCTCTCTGAGGGGCCAGAAAACAGACTTCAAGGAGGCAGTTCAGAAGAAGTTCAGCCTTATGATAATATACTGTTAAGGATTGCATAGGCAAGGAAATGTAGACTACTTAAGTAGTCCGAAAGCTTTTGGAGCCATAGTCTCCTTGGCACACTCGTAACAAACCCAAGGAGTACATATAGCACAGCCAAATGATACAAAGACAAAAGGGAGGACACCGAGAAGAGCACAATTATCCCTTCCTAGCACAGAGTGTGCACTGGCAGAATCAAAACAAAGTAGACGTGACTCAGCGGGCTGGGCCCAGCCCGGCTCCCTCAGCCTCCCCTGAGCTGGGAAAGATCTCCGGGCGCTTACCTCATGGTAGTCCTTATTGTGCCACGACTTCCACAGATCCCAGTGATCATCCAGATCGGGGTCAGACCTCGGAGCGCCGAGGGCCAGTCCCAAGGAAAAGCAGAGGGCAGTCAGACAGAGGTTCATGCTAGCGACTCTGCCGGGAACGGAGGGGGTAGCGGTCAGAAGGGGCCACCCTCCGCCTCACAGCCGTGGGGGGAGGGGAGCCGCCAGACCCGAAACGAGGCCGCTGATCGACCCACAGCCCGTCCCCTCGCTGTTTACTCAGCTGATGAGAGCAGAGGACAGTAAGCAGCGCACCGCGCAGCCCCCGGGGCGGCACAAAGAGACCGGCCGCTGTAACTCCAGCAGGCCCCGGGCGCTGACTCAGCCACCACCCGACCCTCTGCGGGCGGCGGGGTCCTCCATCACAGCTGTAAACAAGCTCAGGCAGCGGGGCCAGGAAAGGCTGACCGGCAACATCCCGGGGGGAGGGACCAGAGCGGCGGCCCATTCCCGCATCGAGTCGCCTCACCGCAGGATAGATATAGAACCGAGGGGCGCTCGGAGGCTCCCACCCTGCTCCACTCACCTCCCTCCCGCAGCACTCACAATCTGACGAACAACCAGGCCTGTTTGTCTCTATGCCCCCGCCACCCTTTTATAGTGGCTGCTGCCGGCCCCGCCCCCCCGGCGACGGTTGGCGGGCCCCCGCCGCGCCTCGCCCCGGGCCGCCGCCCCACCTACCGGGGCCGGCGCTGGGGCCCGGGGCTGGCAGTGGGGCCTAGGGGTGGTCTGCGCCGGGGGGTGGAGGTTTGGTCGTTGCTGCTACCGAGGGGAGGCCGCAGTCAGCCCGAGGGTACGGGCCCTGCCGGTGGGATGTCACATCGGGCAGCTTCTCTTCTGAGAGCGATGTGAGGCTAATCTAGCTTCATGCCGCACCGCCGGCTGGAGATATTGTCAGCCCGCCAAGGCGATTAGAGTGTAACCTAAGGAAAAAACAGATCTGGAGAAAAATTACAAGAACGGTGCAGATGCAGAGCCAGCCCCCCGCATATGTTTCCAGTTGATGGGATTTTCTCAAGGCACATCAGGTTGGCAAAGTGACCACCGTGCTGGGCGGGTGTGTGCCTCAGCAGCCTCTACCCCCTTTGAGGGGCAGCAGACCCACCCACAGCGGGTCCTGTTAAGCATGGCAGGAAGGGCAACTTCATATAACCATAAAATGGATTGGAATGAACCTTAAAGATGATCCAACTCCCCTGCCATGGGCAGGGACACCTCCCACTAGACCAGGTTGTTAAAAGACCCATCCAGCCTGGCCTTGAACACTTACAGGGATGGGAAATCTGTGTTTCAGGACAACCTGTTCCGGTGACTCGCCACCCTCACGGTGAAAAACTTCCTGATACCTAATCTAAATCTACCATTTCAGATACCTTAATCCTCAAACTTGTCTGATACTGGCACCAGGGAATGGATATGGGAACATCTCCCACTGAGCAGGTGATTTGCTACACTGGTACAAGAAACATTTTCAGAGAAGTCTTCTTTATTCTCCTGTGATTTAATATCTAAAACCTACTTTTTCCACTCTCTGAACCCAAGCCTGAGAAAAGATGTGTTTTTTACCACCAGTGAGGCTAGGTTTTTTTGCTAGGATCCAGTAATATCTGCTAGAAAACACTGCAGCACTAACAGTTGCAGCAAAGGTGATATATGAAAAGATTATCATAAGTGCTTCTCCCTTTTTTGATGTTTTACAACACACAGTGTGTCATTAAAAATAGCAATACGTTTCCTTACTTGGATTATCTCAGGGGCAGTCTTTGCCCTTCAGAGCAAAATACACATGAAGGATGCAGAGATTGTCTTGTGCTTTCAAAATAGCAGTGTAAGTCTCTTGCCACAGTACATATCAGTCTACTAATATCACAAAAATTATGCACTGTCAGTGATTCTCCTTGATTCATGAGTAATCATAAGAAAGACCTGTAAAATCTCTGAGAAAATGTTTTAAAACTAAAGTACTTAGTGAAAGCTTGCATATGAACACTCAGACTGATCTAACAGGATGGTTTACGCATGTGCAGCTGTGCTGTTTGAACAGGAATATAAAGCATAGAAAGAGCTTCTTCAAAAGAGGACTGCACCAAATGTGCATTTGCTCATGAGGTTCTCATTTTTGTGGGTGAAATTTCTTAAAGTTCTTATATGGCTACTGGCTGACTAACCATACAAATATCATGGAAGTATCTTCTGAAATCAAGAAAAGAGTGCGACAAGCAATGTAACGATGAAACTGCATGCTTGCACAAATTAGAATAAGAAATCGTGTGTATGTTTGAAAAATGAACCCAGATATCCTTGTGCTTTCTGTTCAACCATTTGAACTAGTTGTCAAACAACTGCTTCAAGACCAGCCTTTTCTAAGGAAAGAGATCCATTTCCTCATTTTTAAAGGAAAATGAAAATGCATATACTGAGTAAGACTTTGCATTTGTTTCTTTCCAGCATGAAAATTTTTATTACCTAACAACTTCACATCTAAATATTTTGTGAGAGTTAGATAAGCTTCATACAATTTGGGTAACTCATAGTTAGGGCTGTGTTTTGTGTTTTTGACTTCTATGAGACTTGAAGTTTCTACTTTTTTATTATATTTTCTGTACAATGGAATCTCTCAGTCTTGTTTTGTTACCTTTTTTCCTGCAATTGCATTGGATACCAACTGAACATTGAAAGGCTACCGTGAATTTCTTTCTCAGTGAACTGTGGGTGAGGACTTCTTCCTTAAAAGGGCAAGATCTTTAGCTGGCGTGACAGGAGGTGAGGTCTTGCACCGTAAATCACTTTTTTTCTCTGTGATGTGCCCTGAGAAGCACCAAGTCAAAAGGATGCTTTCTAGATGGTATGAGCTCCTGTCTTTTTGAGGAAATTACCATGTAGTCAGCTATCATGTGATACACTGGGTGCCTTTGCTTGTGGATGCTCTTACTATCCACACACAATATGCCAGAAGGTAAGTTCACTCTACAAGTTTATTTAACTATCACTCATAGGGCAATAATCACTGAAAACTTGTTGAAATTGCAAAGAAAACAGAACACTTTCCCCTTCAGTATGTAAACTTACAGCTAGCACTGAGTCATAACTCCTGTGAACATAGCAGTTCCTTAAGTGTTTTGGGGAGGAAGCCTGTGTGACACTTGGTCATCACAAGAGTGCCATTTAGAAACCTGTGATAGGAAGCTGGCCTAGGGCTACCTTCAACTCCTGGATGAATGTTTCCTCTCCAACAGTCCTATTATAATGTCTTTGATATGAAGAATTCCAGCCATGCTTCACAGACTGTCATATAGCACAGTTGCTAGACATCCCTTGGTCCCAGCACTGTTCCCACTGCTCCTTTCTCTACACCATCATGTGTTTACATGCTAAACTGCAAGCCCAGCATGGTGGACCTCTGTTTAAGTGTAGACAGGGCCAGTGGCAGAAGTTAGAGGTAGTAACTAGGCAGATACTGCTGGAAATAATTTCCCATCACACTGTACAAACTTGTGACACCCTGCTTCAGTCACACCCACCACAGCACCACAGCAGTCTTTGCTCTATTGAAAAGATCACTGTAGGGACTAACTACTGTATGGAGTTCTTGTACACAAACCACTTCTGGGTGGCTTTTTCACCCCCAAGAAGGGGTGAAATCAAGAGCTCACTCAATTCCTCTGTTTAAAAACTGAATTGAAGCCATGTCATCCAGTCCAGAGAAGATACAGAGTCATGCTAAGCACAGTTGTCACAATCTTTTCTGCATAACCTGAACTTCAGAACTTTGTGGGAAGAAGATCCTTGTCCATTAATTTATATCTCTCCTTTCTGGAGGGTAATTTTCCAAATTGATTTGAAAAAAAAAAACAAAAAAACCCACACCAGCTTTTGAGGATTTTTGAGCTTTTTTTTCAGAAGAATAATCACACTTTTCTTCCATTTTACTGTAAAGATTCTTCTTGCAGAAAAAACCACAATATATTTCCAATACCAGAGTTGCTGTTTCAGAAAGCTAGGAAGATGTGAGAAGATGTGAGAAGATGGTTATAGAACAGATATCCCCATGCCATCTTGAGAAATGCTACTCACTTTCATTTGTTTTTAGTGCCTATTTCAGAAGAGTTTTAGGAACTGCAGATATTTTCTACCTGACTTGATTTGAATACGGATAGTTAAAAGGCTACAAAAAACATTTTTTTCTTCTCCTTTGCAGTTTCATGAAAACTGATCAGGCTTATTCCCCAAACTAAGCTTTCTTCACCACAGACCAGGGGTGGCTCTATAGTTTATAATGTCGCTGTGGTCTAAACAACGTTTCTAAGTACACAATTAAAAATCTTTGGTTTGGATTCTCCATAGTAAAAAAATCTGATTCAAACTGTGCATCAGCTGGAGCACCCATAAGAAAGCTAGCTGAATTGTTATTAGGTTAGAAAGGAGCCCGCGGCTGCTTCGAGGTAACAGTTGTAGGGTCCTGTGAGTTTTCTGAAGACCTTGCAGATGCCTGGGGAACAGTGACACAACTCTTCTGAAACACATGCATGTTTTCAGCAGTCTTGTGATCTCCCAGAACCATCATTTCCTCACCCAAGTGCCAGATAAAGAACTGAATTCCAGCTTCTCTGCTGGCCAACAAGGCAAAGGAAACTTCATTTACATCTCAATGTCTAACCTTGTCAGAGGAATTGGGGATGATGCAAGGGATTGCTTTACTTGCAACAAAGATCAGGTGAGGGGTCCTATCAGTGCCATTATTTCAGGGTGAGGGTTTCCCAAAAGCAGTATTATTTTCTTGTGAGGTTTCTTCGAAGTTATTTTTCCATGTGTGGAAAATAAGAGTTGTTTTGTTTTTTTTCCCGTTTACCCTAACCTGTATGTTTTTAGAGAGGCTAAATACTAAGTCATGCCTGAAGTCAGCTTTGATGGTTTGGCCATGGTGTAAACTGTATAGTTAAAATTTCAAACCTCAACTTGATTGATTCCTCATTCTTTACTCAGTTCTCATTGTTTCCTCCTGATTTCTGACAGATAGTAATTTCTGAGTGCTGGAGGTCTTGTGACTTAAAAAGCTAACCTGGGGAAACAGGGGGAAGATGTGTGGAAGTATTGTAAATAAATTGCTGATGTAGAAGTTCACAAATATAGAATAATCTCCACATTGATTTATTGATGGTTCTCTAAAATTTAAACGACATTGCTGTTTTTAATGCCATCCTGAAACACATATTTTAAAAAAATTTTAATTAAAAAGTAGTTACTATTTCCTTTCTCTTAGTTTAAAATCTTAATGGGACAATTTGGAAGTTGCGAATCCTATTTTCTCTCCAGATAACAATGAGGGCATTTTAACAAAATTCAAAAAAGACTTTGGAGAGAGTATTTCGTGTACTGTTTTATATTTGAAATCACGTTTTGTTTAAACATAAAGAATGATTTGATGTTTTGAAACAGAAACAGTAAAAAAGTCCAGAGAAGTGTAAAACTTCAAGCGTTTGAGTGCAATATTTGTACTTTTGCAAGCTGTTGTAAACAGTTGTGAAGCTTGAAAGAAAAACCTGTTTGTCGTGTCCTCTTGTTCATGGAGCAGGGGTGTCTAAAGGGCAAACTGACATGCTGGAAAGCATTTCCCATGATAAGGTCAGAGACTGTGAGTGATGTGAATTATTTTTAAACTTAAAAGTTACAGGCTGGGCTTCATTAACAGATCATGTGAGGGAAGGTTAAACAAAGCTGCTTGCAGAGGAGGAGAGAGGCAATTGAAACAATCTGGTTTAGAGTTTTCCTGAGTAGGTAAGAGGAAAAAGAAACGAGGGCATAAGGTTTTTGTGTCAGAGCAGTGGTAACTCACAACTGCTGCTGTGCCTGCTTTATAAACAGAAAGACCTGGGGAAAAGCAACATTTCCATACTGTTGTGGCCACTGAAATCAAATGAATGACCCATGGAAAGATCACTCTAGGCTTTTCGATACAGAGGTTAGCTGTGGGAAATGTGTCTTTCCCTCCTCCTAATTAAAATAAAGGCAAGGGTTTGCTTATTTTGGAAATGCAAAGAGAAGTTAATGAAATTATTGCTTTGCCTGTATGAGAACCAGTTGAAGCACACTTAGCCCACTGAACTCCAGGATGCTGGTAAGTGCTGTCAGATTTACATAATCACTTCAGATATTTTAATTGTTGTTTAATCTCTGTGGCAGACACATGCTAGGCTACATTAGGTCTTTCATAAGACCTTTGTGGATACCAAGGACCCATTTGATTGGAATTTCCTATCAGTAGAACAGAGCTTCTTTTGATCTCTCCCACTTCGATCACCTTCAACCTTTAGGAACATCCTGAGTATACATGTAAAAGCTTCAGAACAGCAGAGCATAAGAAAAGGGTCTTCTGAACTATGTCCTCATGGGGTATGGAAATTGAGTGTGTGCAAGGGGTCATTAATCTGGATTAGAGTCAAAGCATTTGGCCAGCATGAAACAGGGTTTTGTAGGAAACTGTTTCACATTGCAGCGCTGTCTTGATGTCTCCATGGCAAGGCCATACATAGTGCAGCAGCCACAGAGCTGAGAACTGTATGCTGCTTCTCTGCTTTTGGCTTATGCAATTTCCTCTTGCTCCATATGGGAACATCCACAGGGATTTCTCAAAACCTTACCCTTAGGCTTGCAGAAGAGCACAGTGTGTGACAGAAAAAACATTCCTACAGTCAATTCTAATCTTTGTCACCAGAGTCTTCCTTTGCTTTTATAGCAGGCAATCTCTTGGTGTGCGATCTTGAGATGCTGGAAAAGTGGGCTGACATAGAGTGATCTTTGTGGTGCCTTTGATAATGTAGAGCTGTGCTGGGGCTGTGGCCTAGCTGCCTAAAATTTGGGCCTGCTGATGTGCAAGCTTCACCATTCACATGCCAGCATAAGTTAATTCACAGATTCCCTTCCACCCAAGTAGTATTGCTGCCAAGTAATATAACAGCCAAGTAAGCCATTTTGCACACTGACTTGCAACCAATTCATTACCTACAATACTCACAATTAATGAAAAATTTGACCTTTGCTCTTGTCTGGAAAGGTGATGATGAAACCTTTTAGCCAAAGTGCTGTATATGCCTGGGTAGTCTTCTGCTCTCTTGCCCCTTAAGGTTCCAAATACATCCCATGGTGAGGGGAGACAGCTGAGCACACATTGCGACCAAACACCAGTGTTTTTTCTTTTAAGAATTTTGTGTTTGACTAGACAAATAGCTGTTGAAAGCTCAGGCTGTGTTTAAGAGAGAACAGTTTTGTGCTCATTTCAGCTTTCTTTAGTTGAGAAAGTTTAAGGCAGCCATGCTTCAGGGACACAGAAGCCACTGGCTGATGTTGCCCTCTACACCATGGGAATTAATTTGCCTAGATAAATGCAGGCTTCTCTAACTCCACCTCTTCTGACAGGAGCTTTCCCTGCTTCAGGGATATTCAAATTTCCACAGATCCTCAGTCAGTCCTGACACTCAGATCTAGAACTAGGAACATGGAAACAGGCAGAAATGAATGAATGGAAAGGAAGAAACATACTAAAGATTCAACATATTAGCCAGAAGAGTATTATAAAACCTTGTTTTGTGACCATTCTGACTACAGTGGCAAAGATCAATGTAGAAGTTTAAATATTTTTCTAAATATTCTTCTTTCCTAGCAAGAAGAGAGTTTTTGGAATTGGCTTTGAGATGTGGAGTTACTGTTTTTTGTGTTGCTAGTAACTGTTTAATGAAATAATATATCCTTAACTCATATATAACATCACACACACTATTGCTGTATTATTCAGTGGGATGATTCTTTTACTGTTCTAAAACATTCGTAGAATGCACATGAAAATTACTAGAAAGAAGGGCAAAATAGTAATGGAAAAACATGCTTTAGTGATGATCTGCATTCACTATACAGTAATTTAAATTAAAATGCACCCTCATAGTATTATAAGAGTATTTAAAATTCCTCCTCTTTAAACAGTAGTTGAAACTAAAACTATAGAATTCTCTAGTCAAGTGCTGGATTAGCATTGCTTGAGCTGGTTGGAAATATTTCTAATTCCACATAGGAAGCTTTTTTTCCCCAGGTGTCCCTTACTGCTCACTGAAAGGCAAGCCAAACAAAAGTGGCAAAGTCCAGCTGAGACTAGGCTATACATCTCTCTGTTTTTGTGTACACTTAGAAACTACATATAAAACCTTGCACATTGTCTAGTATGCATGTCTCCAGATGCCTGTTTTGTCTGAAGGGGCTGAAAACATAAATCACCTTTTGAGGAATTACGAAACAAAGGCTGATAGGTAGAGATTTTATTTTAAAAACAGTTTAGTCTCAGATAACTCACTGGCTTTCCATGTTTGCTTTTAAACAGGAAATATTTGATATTTGAATTGATATACATATATTTTAAAATTATACTGGAATGGCTATCACAGATATTTTACCTCTGGCCATAACATGCCCTTTTCACCCAGATTAAGGGATAATTTTATGCCTTGCAGGTGATCCAGTACAAACTCTTTACCTCCAAGGTTCTTTGCTTTTCCAGCAGTCTCCTCAATTAGGTAGAAGTCTACTTCCTCATCTGGGGCCCCCCTGCTGCTAGTGGTCTTTATCTTAAACTTTTCTCACATGTCAGCGTTTGTGTGCTGAGTGACAGCTTGTTGTGACAGCTCCTTATGCTGAGTGAAAATGAAGACAAACAAAGGACAGAGCTGCCAGAAGCTTAAGCAGAATACTTGGGATTTCTTAACATTTTCCCTAGCTTTTTCCCTTTCGCCCATCAGACCAATTCACTATCCTTTACGGTGCTCTTTTATGCCTCAATTTCTTCAAAACAAAGAACAGCAAAAATAAGTTTTCCCACCCTCTCTCCTTTGTCAGCAAGACCATTCACTCTGTAAAATTTGAATTCATTGACTATCAGCCTTACCTTATCTCTGTCCTTTGGGAGAAGAAAAAGCCCTAGATACTTTGTTAATGCACATGGTATGTTTTCACCACAGTCTTGACTGAAGATAATCAGAATGGAGATAACAAAATATCTCATTGTAATGTTATCACTACTAAGTGCAATGCTTTGCATTGATTGAGTGATTTTCTCTTCCATCAGTTTTAATTAATGATGCTTTGTTAACTTTTTTTTTAGATCAAATGTAAGTATACTCCTTGAAAAAGGCCCAGAATAATTTATTTCATGTGAAACACTGGGAAAATGACAATAATTCATAAAATAGGTTTGTAATTCAGCAGCTTAGATGCAGTTCTGCATCATGAATTCACTACAGACCTGGAGGATAACATGTCAGAATGGCAATATCATGGTTCACTGGGGTCTTGGCTGAGCAGAGGAACTAAGGAGTCTGTTGATTACTTGTTCTCACATGTTACAGCAGAGGTATGCTCATAGGAACCAAGCTGCTCTGTGCAGTATTTTCTCATGAGACTGCAGATAGTGGGGCTGTGGGTGGATCTTAGTGAATGCTAAGTAGGTGAGATATATTATAAGAGCATGGTTTTGTCCTCAAGTCCCTGGACAATCTTCTCCTTTCCTTTGGTAGTGTACTTGCAGTTGTAGCCCTGTGTAATTCACCTGCCCCCTTGTGCCCATTTTTTTTCTCCCTCCCACTCATTCTGGGAACAGTCAAGATTACATCACATTTCACAGAATCATAGAATATCAGGGATTGGAAAGGACCTCAAGAGATCATCTAGTCCAATCCCCTTGCTGGAACAGGAATACCTAGACCAGGTCACACAGGAATGTGTCCAGGTGGGTTTTGAATGCCTCCAGAGAAGAGGACTCCACAAGCTCTCTGGGCATCCTGTTCTGTCACCCTCACTGTGAATAAGTTTTTTCTTGTATTCCTGAGGAACCTCCTATGTTCCACCTTGCACCCATTGACCATGTCCTATCATTGGAGGCCACTGAGAAGACCCTGGCTCCATCCTCCTGACACTCAACCTTTGCATATTTATAGACATTAATGAGGTCACCCCTCAGTCTCCTCCAGGCTAAAAAGGCCTATCTCTCTCAGCTGTTTCTTGTATGAGAGATGCTTTGATCCCTTCATCATCGTTGTGGCTCTGCACTGGTGTCTCTCAAGCAGATCCCTGTTCTTCTTCTTAACTGAGGACCCCAGAACTGGACACAGTACTCCAGGTGTGGTCTCACCAGGGCAGAGTAGAGGAGAAGGAGAACCTCTCTCAACCTACTGACTATTACCCTTCTAATACACCCCAGGATGCCATTGGCCTACTTGGCCGCAAAAGGGCACATTGCTGGCTCATGCTCATCCACCAGGCCCCCCAGGTCACTTTCCCCTACACAGCTCTCTAACAGCTCAGTCACCAACTTATACTGATACATGAGGTTCTTCTTGCCTTTATGTAAGACCCTACACTTGCCCCTGTTACATCTCCTTGACTTTCTCCCCACCCGGCTCTCCAGCCTGTCCAGGTTTCACTGGATGGCAGCACAGCCCTCTGGTGTGTTGGCCACTCCTCCCAGCTTTGTGTCATCAGCAAACGTGCTGACAGTGCACTCTAGTCCCTCATCTAAGTCATTGATGAATACATTGAAGAGTACTGGTCCCAGTATTGATCCTTCAGGGGCCCCATTAGACACAGGCCATCCAGCTAGAAACAGAAATGCAGTATAATTTTTTTTTTCATGTCAGAAACCCAAAATATTCTCACTTTCATGTGAATGTTAGTGAAGCACATAGTTCTGTCCTGCATCCTTTTGTAGGCTGAGTTGTAAGAGGTGCGGGTAAGAGTTTCACTGGGTAGGCAATGCAGAATAAACAGTGAGTTTCATGCTTGCCCTTTCCTCCTACTGCAGTCAGACCATCACGATCTGGTTTGTTTTTTTTAACTTTATCCCCTCAGAACATGAGACCTAGGGTTTCACAACGTCGTCCACATTGATATTTCTTTTGAGCAGATTTGCCACAGCAATTCAGGTGTGAAAGGGCAGTCTCCAACTTGCCCAGAAGGCTGGAGTTTGGTAGGAGAGAAGAAAACCAAACCACAGCCTCTCCTGGGGAAAAGCCAGGCAGACCACAGTTGCCACAAAATAGTGCTCATCAGCTATCAGTAGTTCCTCATCTGAGTGTGTACAGCTCCACACTATCTGTGGCACAGCTCTCTCTTGCTCAGTAGGAATGGGAAAAGATACAGAGAGGAGAGGAGGAACAGGAGACAAAAGGAAGACCCAATGGTAATGAGAAGTCATTGGTTCTCTTATCACTTTTTTTTGCCATACATGTTGCCCAGCTATCTCACAGCTAATTCTGTTATTTACTCGTGGATCTTAGAGGTACCTCTGTGTCACTACTAAAGACAGATTCATGAAATGATGAATCACAGCTACAAAGAGTAAGAGGGACCACGTTCCTGCCTATCCTTCTTTTGTAGAGAAACTGAAGTTTGTTGACGTAAAAGGGCAAGGAAGAGCAAGCCTTTGCACTGCAAGTAGATAGCCTGCAGATAAAAGAGGAGGCAAAGCCAGAATGAATTTTGCTTTTCCGTTGGACTGTTTTTGATTATGTAGAGTCTTCTGGGGTAAGTGAAATCAGTAAGTATTGAACACACTGTAATTGTCAAGCATGACATGACACTGTACTTCTCATCAACAATGATAATAAACAACTTAGGAAGCAAATAATCAATGATCTTTAAGGTCCCTTCCAACCCGAACTATTCTATGATTCTATAAACTAAAGGGATTAGCACTGAAGCTCAATGTGTTGCATGAGAAATCTGTTATTTAATCTGAATTTTAAAATACCTTTTCTTTTCTGTAATTCCCACTGTAAAACTTGGTAGGAACCTCTGGCTATTCCAGTTCTGAAGACAGTGAAAATCCATGCCTTGTAATGTTATCCACAAAGGTTATTTCATACAGTTCTGTGAGTTCACTTGCAGGAATAAACTACACACACGTTTAAATATTTACAGGATTTACAGCTAATTGAAACACCTATAAACAACCCTGCAAACTCTTGCTTTCTTGCTTCTGAAGTTGTTTGCTCTGACAGAAAAGCCCAGCTATGTACAAGAAGAAGGTGATTGGATGGACAGCATAAAGCAGTAAATGGTGAGGAGAGCAGTCTCCTCTGTAGGGCCCTCTTCTGCATGGCGCCTGAGCAGAACAAGTAAATTCACACTCACTTACATGGATAGACGAAGACTCCTGGACAAAAGAAGAAATTATGCTTTCCCTTTGAAAGATGAAACAGTTCTCAGACTCTTTTTGCTGCTGCAGAAGTACTGTGGGTCTAGACACATTTGCATCCAGACAACCATTTACACAGAAGTTCAAGCGTTTGGACAGGACCCTGCTAGCTTGGTGACTTCAAATGCTCTGTGTCCACACATGACTTATTTGGCTAGCAGCTATAACAATCAAACAAGTTCTTCCAGTAGCTTGGGTCGATGTAATATTTTTTCCTTTAAATAGGTCACAATGTTGTTTTTTGATTTGTGCTCATTTACTAGATTCTTTCTCTGCCTAACAGATAGCCTGAAGGTGCAGTGTTGCAAAGTAGGATAGCTACAGGTCTTCTAATGAGAGATACATTCCTCCTGCCAGTGCACTCTGTACTTGGACAAGAGCTCCTGCACACATGGACAGGAGGTAAGTGAGGGGAGTTAAGGGTCCGGGATGTTGTGCTCTGTGATTTGGTGGTTGTGCAATGCAGTGTCCTCAGCCAGGAGCTTAAGCTGGTAAAACAGTGATGTGAGTGTCTCCCTGCACCAGTCACCTCCCCTTACTTTACCAGAATGCATCACTCACAGGCTGTGTAGAAAACCGGATGTAATAGATAGGTGGTTGTGAAAAATCCTGTCTGTATGAAATCACCACATTTGTTTATCACACAGAATACTCAGATGAGAGATCCTTCATCTCCTTGCAAAGGTGAATCAAACAGATTGTGCCTTCAAGTGTGACTGGGGGCAAAATGAGACTCTCTCACTTCCCAGAGGCAACTCACTGAGAGGAGCTGAGGAGGGACTGTAAATCAGCCAAATAAGGGAGGAGTGTTGCAATGGTCATTTTGAAATGCACCTGTTTGTGATGAGAAGTGACTGTGGTGATATGTATGCTATGATTCATACCAAAGTGCAGCACTTGTAGTTTTAACTCTGCGTGACTTTCAGGATGAAAGCAATGCTGTTCTAACATTTCAGAATGCAAAAACCATCATCAGGGATGTTCTTGGCTCTAGTTCTGCACTAACTTAGAGTAGAGCTTGTGTAAGAAGTGGCTGGAGCATCTTTCCACTGCAAGGTGCATCTCACTTATAACTGACAGCAAACAGTCAGCCCGTCTCTCTGTGCTCACTTGCAGTCTCTCTTCTTTTTTAGGTAGTAATTGCAATTGCATTGGACTTGGAACTGGTGTATATCATACCGTATTAGAGCTCTTTGAGGATGCCCTCAGAATATCCCTTACCCTATTTCCTACTCCTCTTTGATGACAAGTTTGAGCTATCTTATCTGTGTCTGTGCTAGATTGCCAGCAATAGTGTCTGCCCCTGTGTCTGTGAGCCCCCGACAGCTTCCTTTCAGCAATCCTTGCTGAAAGACATGCGTGTTATTCTCCCAGTGCTACTGATAAGTAAACTTTTACAGCCAGGAAGAGGTCAGGGGTGGTCACTGCTTTGCATGCCTGGTTGTTGATTGTGTCAGAGGGCAGTTTGGGTATCTGCTTTTAGAAACTCAACATATGCTAGTGGGCACCTGTGGGAGTTGTGTGTGTTAGCACTGGAAAAACAGCTCTCCTGGGGAATCAAAAAGTCAGACTCCTATTTCTTTACAGAAACACAGCCTGAAAGCTTCAGCATATGGGACTGCACTCCCACTCTTGCCTTAAGATAATTGCTGAATACTGAGTTAGTGAAAATGCCTGTCATATTGCCAGGGAAAACAAGAACAGGAAAAGCACAGTGTGTAAAGGTTATTTACTCTGAGAAACTCTTTGCTTCCAACAAAATCCTCAATACACAGCCTTCTCACTTCAGTTCTCAACGGTATTCAGAGGTCTTTTTCTTACGAGTGCTTAAAATACTTGAAGGTGTGGTGAAAAATCTTTGCATAGGCTGGTTGGATGACTCCTTTGCTGAACACTACACGTTCTTTTGTTGGTTTTTCCTTGTACTGAACCACTGGAGCAAGTATTGAAGAATGTTAACTAAACACCCTTAAACACTCAGAAGAAAAAAACCTGAACAGTTTGTTCAAATTGACAAATGTCTATCTGAAAGTCTGGAAAAACTAGTTTCTGTGGGAATAACCCTTGCCACCTGACTTTTGCTTTTTGCATGAAGTAATTTTTGGGTTTTTTTTAATTTTCATTTCAGACAAGGAATACTACTTTCTACCTTCTACCTCAATGCAAATCTTATATCTTAACCAGTGCATTTTTCTTTTTTTTCCTTTTTTTTTTTTTTAATGCTGGCAAAGGTAAAGTATGCACTATAGAAGCAGGTGTGTGAAAGCCAGTGTTGTCCTCATCTGAAGCCATGTCAGATGCCCTGCCCATCCTAAACTCAACGTTTCTCTACAGCACAGCTCTCACGGGTCCTTACAATTATTTCATAAGTGAAGAGAAAAGTAATTCACTAATAAAGATACCTAAAGCTCTGATAAACCAATGGAATTTCCCATAGATAGCAAAGAAACTCCCCAAACCTACATTTAAATAGATTAAAAAATAGCTTTCTGTTCAGTATTACAAATACAGTCCATCCAGTGCAGTCGTGCAGTGTGACCTTACCAGTATGAAAATCTTCTCAATGAGCTAGACCCAATGCAGAAAACATCAGAGGTCAGAGAGAGCAGTAAGAAGGCTACATCACTGGTACCTCTGCAATACCTCTGGTCTTGTTACACCAGAAACATTCTGCCAGCAGGGTCAGGGGGTTAGAGGAGCTGTGCCGTGGCTTAAATGAGAAAACACAGACCACATTGGGAAAAGTTCACCTTAATATATGGTAATAGTTTTGCTATGACACTGTTCAGAGTATCTGGCTGCAGTATCTGGGGAACCGGCTGTCCCAAAGCAATAACCAACCCTTGTTCATACCTGACCTGGACTCAAAGACCAAGAGGTCTTCTGCTCTGGCTCTTGAGGTGGTGCCTTCATGGAAAGGCTGGTCCTGGTCTTTAGCTCCTGCAGACATCCTGTGCAGACAACCTGTCACCCACAGAATAGCAATACCTGCTGCTTTGAGAGTTAAGAATGCACAGATTAAATGAACATGATTCTTCAGAAGGAGGATCACAGAGTATCCTTTAAATTAAATACTGTTTGTGAATATATTGGGCAACATCCTTTAGAATTTGCTTACAGTGTCTACAGGGTTTGTTGGCTTATTTTTTTTAATACTTTCCCAGGCAGTGGCCTAGACCCAGGCCTTGAGCCTAGCAGTAATATTTGGTATACAAGAAATGGAAGACTGAGCCTTGCTTTGTGACAGTTGCCTTTAATTTTTATTCCAGTTCATTCATTATGCTAGTTCAAGCTTTTGCAGCAACAGCTACATACCTGTAAACTCAGCAATTCCCCTCTCCCCCTTCTTTTCTGATTGAAAGGCAAATATTAAATACAAATGCCAGCAGACTGAAAATATCTGATGGGTATAATGAAAGAGATAAAATATGACACATGAATGAATTACATTCAGAAATGTTTAAAGGCAAGTAGTACTGTGTTCCTTCAAGTTCTGTGTCTTTCTGTCCACATATCCAGTTAGTCTCCCTCCTCTCTCCATTTTTTGTTATATTGTGTAAAGTCCAAGCCCCACTAAGCTAGAGTGGGTTGGCCCACATCTACATCTCTGTGGCTGTGCTGTAAGACCATGTCATGACCTGCACAGCTTTGGGGAGTTCAGCAAGAGCAGTCACCCTCTTAAGGCTGAGTTGCATCTCTACCCCTTTCAGAAGTGTTCCCTGTGCTGAGCCACAGCCCAGCCCTTGCAGGCAGGGCAGTGCTATTGTTTGCTTATGTCCTGCTGAGGTCTGAGTCAAGGGTGGATTCTGAGACTTCAGCAATACCACAGGAATCCTGTGGTGCAGGCCAGAGCACAGAAAACTCTCATTTCTATGGTTGGTGATGGGCCAGAATTAGCTGTACCTAGAGAGAGCTTCAGGAAAGAAGGAAAGAGTTATGGTTGGTGGGTTTTTTTTCAACAATAGGAGTAAAATAAATTGCAATTTCAGATACTTCAAGGATGGCTGTGAGTCAGGAGGGCTCAATCCTACAGTGGTGCCTTCGCTGTGTTTCCCTCGGTTTCACAGCAGAGCAGCTGTAATAATTTCTCAAGGATGGCTTTCCTGGTTAAACACCTCACAGGGTACAGTCTACCATCTCATGTTTGCTGGTCTTTCTGGCTTTCTTGATTCCCAAGAAGTAGGTAAATGTCTGTTTTAGCTTACTGTGATCTTTTCTTTAAGTGTCTTTTCTGCCAAGGGCCACTGCCGAGACATTTATCAGAGCTTGTGGAAGTGACTTAAATATTTAAGTCAAACCTTTTCAGGGTTTGAAAACACTTTTGGGTGTGTTCTCCAAAACAATTGTGCAGACTTGAACAAGCATTACTGCTGAAAATAGTCAGTCTAGCCCTTCCCTGCACCAATGACTTTTCATTCCTGCTCTAGACCATAGCAGCGAGCTCATCAGGCTGTGAACAAAGCCTACAAAATGCAGTGATAGGCTTCCTGCAAAGTCAAGGATCTGACCTGGCTGACCCTGCCACTACAACAGTACCAATCCAAAAGCCCAGAAGACTGCAGTGCAAGGATGGTTAGGGCAGGCATTCTGCTTTCAGCAGAACACAGATTTAAATTAGTTTAAGAAATGAGAAAACGGACCATCAAATCTTACAATGTCAAGTGTGCTGACTTGAGATATGGCAAAATTTGATTAAATTGTCCTCTGTGTCAGGCTGAGCAGAGATTCAGACTAGCCAGCATAAAATTCACCTACCATGCATACACAAATTCTCCGTGTATCTCTCTTCATTATTGTGAAAATATTCTGGATTAAAGATAAAAAGACAAAAATCCCCAAAATCTGAGAACACAGAAGTTACTGCAACAGTGTTTCCAACCCTCAGCAGATGTCCTGAGTGTTGGCACAAGCACACAGACATCACCTGCACACACCAACCTCTCTGCAATAAAAGTCGTCATACAGACTTGCTGACCAGTTGCCAGCAATCTCCTGACCCAAATATGTTTGTGAATGATTTACGCTGTCACTGACAGCCACAAAGGCACCTGCTTCTCTCTCTCTGCCCCAAATCTGTAGATACGTTAGCTACTGCATGCTTAGCTTTGTTTGCTATTTCCCACTAACCTCTACTGTGTTTCGTTTACAGATAAAGCTGAACATGATGTTCTTGAAGGTGGAAGAATTGGATTTCCTTTTGCAATCGATGCAAAGGGGCTTTGCCAGAACTGGGTGTACAGGGCTTTCCAGGAACTTGTGCTAGATCATGGAGTGGCTTTACAAAGTGCCTGGTCTTATTTCTCAGTTGCACTCAACTCTTGTTTACTATGTCCAGGGATAAACCAGGGCCTTTCTCTCCTAAGTTCTTCTCTGTGTCATGAGGAGTTGTGCAGAGGATTTGTTACTGCATCCTTCTGCTATGTAAAACTGTTCCTGCTACCATAGAAAGCAGCGTAGATGCTATAATTGTGCTTTGTAATCTATTTCAGTGCTTAATTGTTATATTCCCACTTCCATAAATGTTTTATTTACTCAGGTCCTTGGAGCTGGCAGTCACAGATAGGTTTCAGGTAGCAGAGGTTAGGGGGAGCACATATGGCTTCCCAGATCAGAAACTGTCTCTAATGTCTCGTGCCTCAATGGACTAAAAATCAGAAGAAAGAACTGTAGCTGTTTGTGATGTAGCAAAGCAAGCTTATGAAATTTCTTCCTTGTGCAGGAACACCATCCTTTCTTTGACCCTAGACTCCAGTTTTAGTCCTTGATATTTGAATACCCTATCTTTGATTAATAGCTGCACTTAATGTGCCCAACAATATGGCAAGGTCAATAAGCCACCAATTTCACAGATTTTCTTATTTTTCACATACTTGTTCTATTCTCTTCCCCAGTGCCCTCCAATATAATGAAGGAAATAGCCTGAGGTAACATAGAACACTGAGAGCACCAAGTTAAGTCATTGTGACCTGGAGCTTTCACTGCAATTTTCATCTTTTCAAAAAGAAGCCCAAAACAGTCCTTTGGCCATGTCAATGATGACATCACTCCCTGCCAGGAGTAAGATAGTGCCACTCCTGACTAGTGCTGGGAAACATGAGAAGTCAAGATGTCAAGAGTCTGAACTTGACTCTACTAGAACACTACATCTGTAGTTATAAACAATTTGTACTGTAACACAATTTGGACAACATCCCTCATCAACAGATAGACTAATTCAAATGCTAGCAAGAGGAAGGACATCCTCACAACTAAGTGTGTGTCAGATAAGCTAAGTTGCAGAGGTAGTTTAATAACATGCCACCACACCCTGCCTTATGGCAACATGGGTCCTCAATAAATTGTTGCTGCTGGCACTGCTCATGGAGGCCTCATCTAAGTTACAGAAATGCAGAACTGCACAGTTCATCTCTAGCTGGGATTTCCAAGTGTTGGAAAGCAACATGGAGCATTGATAGTAACAGAGAACTGCATATGGCAATCATATTTATGAGGCGATGAATGAATCTGCTGGTTATTCTGTTGGCCAACAATGGTGTGAGGTAAAGACTGCTGGCCAAAGACAGAAAAAATTTCTGCCAAGCAGAGGAGACAGAAGGGAGAATCTTGCTGACTGGAGAGGGAAAGAAGTGCTTTTGGATAATGTTTCTGGTGAGCAATTCCAGATCAATTTCTTATTAGTCTTATTTCAGAATATAGGCTCAATCACTTGTACTACAAGCTTTCAACACTCTTATTCCTAGAGTCAAAAAAGATGAATGATTTTACTTGGCAGCTCTGGCAGGAAGAGGATAAAAACAGCTTGTTGTTGCAACTGAAATGACCTTACTGATCTTACGGCTTCTCAAAATCATTAGTACTATTTGCAGAGTTTACTGTTTGAAGCTCATCTCAGCTGATGTGTGGACCTGCAGGTAGATTGCAGGAGTAGAAGTATGGGCAGAGAAACACAAGCCCTTGAGCAGGACTGAGAGTGGTCTGCAACACAGTTCCTCCAAGCTACAGATGGAAAACTTGGCTTCAGCTTATAAAAAATATAGAATCATAGAATAGTTGGGGTTGGAAGGACCCTTAAAGATCGTCGAGTTCCAACCCCCCTGCCATAGGCAGGGACACCTCCCACTAGACCAGGCTGCCCAGTGCCTTGTCCAGCCTAGTCTTGAACACCTCCAGAGAGGGGGCGTCCACAACTTCTCGGGGCAACCTGTTCCAGTGCTTCACCACCCTCTCTGTAAAGAATTTCTTCCTTATGTCTAGTCTAAATCTATTCCCCTCTAATTTATATCCATTGTTTCTAGTCCTCCCATCCAATATTATGTTAAAAATTCCTTCCCCTGCCTTTCTGTAGGACCCCCTCAGGTACTGATAAGTTACTCTGAGGTCCCCTCTGAGCCTTCTCTTCTCCAGGCTGAACAACCCCAACTCCCTCAGCCTGTCCTCATAGGGCAGTTGCTCCAGCCCTTTGACCATCTTCGTGGCCCTCCTCTGGACCCTCTCCAATAGCTCAATGTCCTTCCTGTGTTGAGGGCACCAGAACTGGATGCAGTACTCCAGGTGTGGTCTCACCTCTGGGACTGGTGGGTATTAGCAGTAAGGTTGCAATGGCAGAAGCAGTCCTTGTAAATCTGACCACCTTTAGAAGGAACAAGAAGCTTCATGCCTGCTGAGTGTGGATGGGCCTACAAATCTCTAAATACTTGTTAGAGAAGGCACTGGTCATTAATTTCTGCTGCAGTAGTTACCATGTAGATAGATGCATAACCAGGAGCTGTGGTTCTGGAATGATCGTGGATTCAAAGAGGTTCTTCCATGAAACCAATTCTTCCAGTGATAGAAACAACTTGCATATTGCTTCACTTACCAGTCAAAGTAACAGTCAGTTACTACTAGTAGCTTCTGTGAGTAGAAGATTGCTGCCAAAGGGTTTATTTCTCTGTGGGGACAAATTTCTCCTTCAGAGACTTCACTGAAACCGCATCCTAGAAACAATGTGAACCAGAGGTAGAGATGACAAATGCTTACTGAAAAGAAGTTGTTTCCAGCACTTCTACAGAAACCAATTTTGCTTCTGGGAATAAAAAGAGTAAAAAATGGAATCTGATGAACTCTGACCAAGGGAGGAATGTCCCCCTTCCCACTCAATGCAGTGGTTCTGGGCTTTATACAAACACACACAAACATCAAACCCAAGTTTCATAGAGTCCACTTAGTGCCTATAATGCCTGTTCCTGAGCTCACTTGTAGAGAATGAAAGCTGTTTGAAGTTAATCATATGGTCCTGACAGATCCAAAGAGAGCACATTCACATTGCACAGCTTGAATGGTTTGATTCAAAGAAGCATGATTTGATGGACAATAGAGGCCCTATGACCATCATTAAAAATATGCATTTATCTGGCCAGTGATGACGGACACCATGTCCCTTTGCTTTGTCCCATGTCTTCCTCCATGCAGGAGCTGACTTGCCTGGAGCTGCAGACAGCATTTCATAGGAGTGACATAGTGCTCTTTCTTGCACTTAGTAATTTAAAGCAGAAAGGCAGGTCTGGTAGGGGAACTATGAAACTACTGCACTAGCAAGAACAACCGGAGTATTTAAACAACCTAATGTCCTAAGTAGGGTAGAAAACACAAAGCAAGCTTGAATTTCTCCCTTGTCTCTCACTCCTTCCTTTGGTGGCTGTGGGAGTTCTTACAGAGCTTTCCTAGCTATTGTATTAAAACAGACGGTAACGTGCTAAATGCAGAGCGCTAAATCACAGCTGGGGAAGTGATTCTTCCTATAACATTCCTTGACTTTCCCCCACTCTTGGAAAGATGCTCTCCCTGTTTTGAGTACAACTGAACACTGACCCTTGGGGACTGAATAATAAATGGGGAAGGTATTGAGTGGCTCTGTTTTCATTCTGCCCATCCTGTACACCCACTCTGATACCAGTGGGTCAGGTTCCATCTCCCGTTTTCCTGAAAAGGCAGCAGCAACCACGTTGTGAAGCACTTCTCAGATAAGTAGTATCACCTGGGATAAAGAGGTCTGTAAGTCCTCCTGGTAGCACTTACAAACCCTGAGCTCTGATTCAGTTCCTGAAGCATACATGTGTTAATCTGTGAGTTTAAACATTTGCACAACTCCTTCTGAACCTCTGTACACTGTAGGCCTGAAGCTTCCTCTGAAATCTTTACCACCACTTCACTTCCAGATCCAACAGCTACAAGCTACATTTCTTCTTGTGAGCAACCAAGGAAATTTAGCACATCCTATCTGATGCTAATTTGGTTACAGTGACTCACCCCCTTCTACTAGTTCCTGGCTAATAGCTACAACATTCTTCAGCTGCAACACAGTCCTCACGGGTCTGCAGAAAATTTTGATTCAAATTGTTCTGGTTAGTTGTAGAGGATGGTGATTTAACTTCTTATGTATAATCAATGATTAATCTAATCCTAGTTATCAAAAACTTTAATATGGGAAATGCCTCCAAAATAGTATCTTTTCTGAATCTTCTGCCAATAGCAATGATGAAATAATCCACACTGTAGGTTTAGGAAAATAGGGTCTGCTTCTGTCCTGAACTCACCTGGGTTTGACAGTGGCTTTCATGCTCACTTACATATTGCCTTCAGCACAAAAATTACATCTGTACCCTCTGTTTTGACAGTAATAAAAGACTTGGCTTAGGAGTAGTTGGATGCACTTAACACTCTGGAGAATATTTCATTGCTTCATGTTTTCAACCAGTAGAAAGAACTTAGAAGAGATGTCAGTGCTACAGAAGTGTAGTGCTTTATAGGTCAATTTGATAGCAGGACTTGGTGATGGTATCCCAGTGTTTCCAACAGATGATGCTTTTCTCTGGCCTCTCTCTGCTCAGCTGATTCACTCTGCATCATACATTTTGGTTTATAAGCAGTCCTGCGTAGGCGAGTGGGATTGATTCATCTCTAATGACCGAAGTTTACTTCTTTGTGGCCAGGCTAAAATAGCAGTGAAGCACACATTTACTTAAAGTCTCACACATGCAAACCATCTCTTACCAAGGATCAGCATAGTAAGTATGCAAGAGCCCTCCCTTCTCTCCCATGTTCCCCTGAGAACTATTCTGAAAAACATAATTTTATTCCCCCACCCCTCGTTCCCTGATGGTACCCAACACTGCCCTTGCTTATACAGATTCCACCTACTTTGCCAGGTAATCCCTCACCCTCTAGCCTCAACTGCTGGATGAAGCAGAAGGATCACAACTGTGCTTGCAGCACAGATGGCCTACAGCTTCAGGGTCAGTTACACTCAGCTTTGACAATCCCTAAGTTTGCAGGGAAGATGAATGACTCACTGAGCTATGCTCTTTGAATGCTGTGCAGATTCCTGAATCTGGAGACAGAGCCACTAGAAAAGGCCAAACTAGTGCAGCAAATGCCGTGTCATTTCAGCAGAAGGATGAAGTTTGGGTCCAGGCTGTCAACATCTCTGCCAGCAAACCCATGCAAGTAGGTTGCAGCATGCCTGAACATCTACTCCTGTGCAAGATCCCCTATCATGCTGCATAGGAATCTTGCTATTTTTCCTCTCTGCCTAGAAGATGTTGAGTGTATATTGGTTGTGTGGGTATCTCAGACTGAGTGACAGCAGGATCCAGAGTATGAGTGAGACAGTCCAGGTTTGCCCAATTTCAGGGCAGGGCTGTGATTTTTAATGTACATCCACCAACATGGTTGCATGCTGAAAAATTGTTCTTAAATATGCATGTTTTGGATTTGGACCTCACCCAGAGTAGCCTGACTGGTCAGAAATGCTAGGCCAATTTAGTTTATGTAAACCTGAACCAGATCTACCAAGATCCTCATCTGGTTTTAGGCAGCATTAGCTGCTGGCCCTGCTGCTCCTGGTAAAGCTCATTATGATGAACAGTACATCCACACAGAGGAATTCTAGGCCTCTTTATCTACAGCTGACTTTTGAAGACCCAAGCTCTTCTACCTGCAAAGTCTGAGTGGTTTGACAGTAAGCCTTTTGGCAGTCAAGTATCTTGGCCATTGCTGAAGCTGATTTTCTTCCTCTTTTCTACCTGACCTAGTGACCTTGCCTCGTCTTCCACTAGTACAAAGACTGATAAGATGCAGGAGTAAATCTGTAGTCCCGTTTAATGTGACTCAAATAGAAGCACCCATGACAAGCAACGCAGCATCTCTAAAATACAATGAAGAAACAAGTAACTTATCCTTGGAGCAGGCAATGCAGCCAGCACAATTTAAGAGCTGGAACTGGCTTCAGCACAGCCAACTCTTACAGCTTCATCATCACCATCTCTAGAAACCTGACCATTTAGAAAACTGTACTCTGGCTCCTTTCTAAGCCTTCTGGCTCTCTCAGTCTCTTGACATGTGGGAGTTGCTAAACCCCTGTTGTTTCATAACTCTTTCTCAATCATCTGAATCACAAGGATCCTAAAACCTGTGACTGTCTCCAGTTTATATCCTCTTCAGGCAAAAACAATCATACATATAAACATCTTCACCCAAGGACATCTCTGGATGCTCTTCTTGAAGCACTCTTGATAGCATCTGCAGATAGCCACTGATCACTTGTAGCCTTCCAATCAGACGGGTCAGAAGCAAAACTCCCACAGACAGTATATCAGTAACACCTAATACAGATTGTGTTAAGAACTTTCCTGCCCTAATGAATGCCTAGGAGAAAAGACTCTGATACAGAAGAAATAGTTTGCACCAAAATGCTTGCTTGCCTCCTGACTTCATCTGAGAATGAGTCCAGATGTCGGATAGCACACATTTCTATACTGCAAGATCATCTGCCAGGCATCTTGGCTCTGAGCAACTGTGTTTGAAGTTTGAGAATTTTCCTAAACTATGGATTTTGAAGACAAAATGAATATTGGGGCTAAATCTACTTTATCCTTAAAACTGATTTCAGAAGTTAGCTATGCAGAACTGCAGGGAAGAGAGTCTCCTAATGGTTAGCATGCAGCTTCCCATAGTTCATGAGCAGGAGGTGATCTCAGCATGTTCCTTGCACAAGCTGCATAGTCTACAAATCTGGCTAACTTTTTTGATCTTGTGAAGATTTACATTTCCTCCATTTCTGGAATGAGTGAGGCAGAATCACTGTTCAAAAAATTGTGGAACGAAGCTCTGCTACTAGTGGCATCCACAAAAAAAGGAACCAGTAAAAGTGAAACAACTGGAAGGATACCCACTTGTATCACTTCGCGAATCTTTTTTTTTTTTTTCCAAATTTTCATTTAGGACAATATCTTATTTATTTTTTAATGTCAGTGGCCCGTAATAAATAGAAAAGCAATCCAAAGCTATCCTGTGCTTCACTTTCCTGAATCTATTATTTTGAAAACTGTAAATGATGCAATAGGCTCTTGCTGCCTTTCAAAGATCCATCATAACATCCATTATGTAATTTGTATTCCCAGAACTCCATTTTATAGTAAATGGAAGCAGAAAATTGTCAGGCACATAGTGTAAGGGTTATGGAAAAAAAAGAAGAAGAGTATTACATGTTTGTAATCACCCATGCATCCTGAGCACACATAAACCATCAGGGGAAGCGGGCAGGGAGAAGCTCCCTGATACCTCCAAATCTTGTCACTCCACCACACACAGTGAATTCATCCTAAAATGACACTACTGACAATACAGCATTGGAAAATAATGTCTCAGAAGTCACCGCTCTCACTGGACTTGTAATATGAAGTCCCACTTTTTTGCAGGCACACAGACTCAAAGACAGTAACAAGTTTGATGCCTACTAAAAACCCAGAATCTTATGAGATGAGAAAGACCCTGCACATAACAATTTGGCAGGAGTGCTGAGCATGTCCACAGCTGGGAGGCAAAGCATGGTGGTGGCTGGTGAACAGCACCTGAAAATATGGGCTGTTGAAAGCTGGGCTCTGAACCGAGCAAGTTTAAGCAGTGCCAGGAGAGGCTGAAAATGGTTCGAAAAAAACAGCAGAGCATCAGAACAGAGATACCACAAGGTGGACTGCTCATTAACTCAAGACTAGAATTTCAAAAATTACAAAGCAGCCCAGTCAGAGACAGGGAAGGATTTAATAATGAAAGGGTAATATATGCAAAGAAAGCTGTGGGAAAATGACAACTAGCATTTTAAGAAGTGACTTTTTAACTCTTTTGCCGTATACACAGGGTGGAAGTATTGTGCAGAGCTGCCTTAAAGCTGCCATATGGACACTGTGCAGCTCTCAGGGAGTGATGCTGAAAGTGTAAATAAGCAGAAGCAGCAGCAAAGTCCCCTGTGTGATGAGGAAATCCCTAATGTGAAGGAGTTTCAGAATCCAATGCAGTGTTCTCCCTTTTTGCAACACAGCATAACCTGGAGGATTCCCGATAACTGACTCACATTTGCTGCTCCAGTTTACATTGTGAAAAACCACAAAGGAAAAGCTATGCAGCAAATCACTTAGGCTTGCTACTTGTCAAAATGAATGCAAACCCCTCTGCTGCAGAGGGATCACCTCAGCAGTAAACAAATCCATAAATATTCCTGCAGTGTGCTGAGAAATCCCCCTGAAGTGGATGTTCCCAGAACCTCAATAAACAGGCATTGCCTCTCCAGGACTGCAACACTAAGGAAAAGAGAAATCCTGGTCCCTTTCAGGTACAGAATATGAACCACAGGGATGCAACAAGCAACAGTTTATTTGTAGAAAAAATCTTTAAAATTTTACTACATTGTAAGATTAAGGAAAAAAATAGTATTAATATATGTACATACAATATATATAAACAAACACACATCGCACCATTAAAGTTACATGCTTTTTAGAACAGAGAATGGGTCATATTCCCTCATATCAGTTTGAAAATTATCTCTGCAAGAAACCTTGCTTCCTTTTTGTTTTTATCCCCATCAAAGTTTTCAAGTACAGGAAGTAAGTAATGCAGGATCTAATAGTAAAAAAACTTCTGTTATACACAAATTACAATGACAATTATACAATGTTATTCTGCAGTATCCAACACTTGTGTTTTTTTGAACTCTATAATGATATGAACTTTTACCTGAGGTGCATGGAATAATGAAGCATGATAATTGGCAAATTTAAGAGATTCTCACATCATGATTTGACTGTGATTGAAGTTGATTAGGTATTACCCATAGCACAAGAATGCTCTGAGTGAGTCATCACCAATGTCTCAGAAGTGCAGGAAAAATTAAAGGGCAAGCACCACTTGCAGTGACAAGCATGCAGACAATTTAAATGAAACAGAGGTAGCATGTTCTTGTAAATCCAGCAGGGTCATTCAAACCAACTGCACCCCCTCCCTTCCGCAAAAGGCACTCGCTTTTTCAGCTATAAACAACATGGTTTTAAAATCAGTCAGGCTGACCACAAATGGTGGACTTGTCTCTTCAAAAATATAAAAAATGTGAAGCAGAGGACACAATGAAATTAAAAAAAAGGGTGTAAGAAATACACATTTCAGGAAATATGTGCTATTCCTCTCCCCCATCTCTTATGGGGTGAATTAAAATATTTTATAAAACAGCTAAAGTACATAATTCAAAAATTAAGACTTTCCAGTTAAAATGGCAGTATTAAGCAGCACATTATGTATCAGGAGTAATTTTAAAACACCAGAAGTACACCAGCCTTTTTAATAGATTAAAAGCACAAAATGCACAAAAAGGTGGTGCTGGAGAAGGACAAAACTTTGTCAATGAACATGTGCAGTAAATCTTGTACTGTATCTTTTCTGCATTTTGAAAAGATGCCCATGCAAAACACACTTGCTCTTACCGTGACACTACAGAGCTAATTGAGTTATAAGATGTGCCACTGTTGCAACTGGAAGCATAAGCCTCTTGACCATTAGCATCTAAGTTTATTTTAAATACAGAAGATGCTTTCAGTAAAAAGTCTGCTGCATCTCTGCGACCTAATTCCCTCAGCTTAGACATTAGGATACCTACAGTGCTCTCAGGAGCATTACTCCACTCCTGCAGAAGGGCATGGACTGGACTTGAGACAAAGTCATTTTGTGTTCCATTATTTGTATTGTACTTTGCAACAAGATCAGGAAGGCCCAGATTCATGGCCAGAAGGCACCAATCTTTGCCCATTGGATCAGGTGGATCCAAAAGTCGACTCAGTTTTCTCCTGGTAAGCAGATTTAGATCAGAAACATGGATGTCCATTCCTAGGCTACCCTGGGAGTAGACATCAAGACAGCCAAAACACAATATACTGCTAAAACTCTCCTTATATCCCCCCATAGTGTTGGTTAGTGAGGTCTCCTTTTGACTCTGTGCACGGAAAAAGTCTCTAGGCTGGTAAACCATTACTGGTTCGTGATGTTCCCTCAGCTGCTGAGGACTAAGGTAGTATTTCACGGTCAGAAGGCCTGGTAACGTTGTGGCCATTAAATTATCAATGGTGCTGCAGACAGAATCCAGAAGTAAGCAGCACTTGATCTTCTCCGTTTCCAGTCCTCTAACCTGGACCTCTATCCCCTGACCATGGTTGACCAGCAGCACTAAAAGCTCTGCTCCACGATTCATAATCTTTGTTCCATTTACCCACAGACGGATATCAGCATCTCCCTCTGTGCTCTGCTGATGAATCCACCTGCAGAGATTCACCTGAACTTTATGAAAAATTCCACATGGAAATGGGGTAAGATGTTCCACAGGAACGATTCTAACACCACCATAAATCAGAACCTCATCCTCCTCATCTGTCCAGGACCTGTGGAGATTGTCAGTCTTTATGAGAGCAGGAATATCTACCATTGCTTCACTGCTAAGATCCCTTGCACAAATGTCCATTGCATCCAAAATCTGTACCAGTTCTTCCACATCACTGTCTGTCACCAGACGCTGGATGTCCTCTATAGTGTACCGACCTCTATAGTGATGGAGGGCTTTCGGGTTCTCCACTGACAGGATTTTTGCAAGGACATTTGAACAAAGCCAGCGAGGATCCAGAAGTACAACATCTTGGACAGTCTCACTCTGCATAATATTAATCTGTTTACAAATATAAAAATTACTGTTTACATCTTATGAAGTACAAGACAATACACCAGGTTTTCCGCTTACTAACTTACAGACCCAACCATTTTACATTGCTGAGCAAGAGAAAAACCAAGTGTAGCTTATCTTCTTGCAATTATTTGGAACAAAGACCAGTTCTTGCTCCCAACTGACACTGGTAACAAAGGCATTAGAGCTCAGTAGAGGTGAGGCCTAGAAATGTCATGCAAACTATTCATGCGAAGATGTTATCCTGTGATTCAAATTGTAATGGACATGCTAAATTTCTCAGTGAACACATTAGGCACTATCTCACATGAGTAAGCTTATCCTTGATGGGTATGTTATATCCTTGCAACTATACAATAAACTTAATTCTCTCTGTCTCAAAGAAAGTGCTGAATCCAATAGGAGCCACAAGACAATAATATTAACAAGAATTATTAACTAGTCCCCACTTCTTTTGTCTTAGGGGGAAGGAGAAAAAAAATTATCAACATTTGCTTAAATCCTATTAAGCAATACTCTAGCAGAGTAATACCTTGTTAATAAAAATACACAATTTGGTTAAAAACACTTACCTCTCCTATACTATGCAACTGCTGTGCAATATGCCGCAGCTCATCTTCACTTGCTAGTGGATTGAGCTGTTCTTGTACATCGTCTACAAACTGCTGCAAGGACATCAGCTGGTTGGGTCCATTCATTTTCCTCCATGAAGGCAGTGTTGAGATTATTTTTTCACACAAATGAGTCATAGGTGGACAAGTCTTACAAAAGAACAGAAAATATCTACTGTAATTCTGCTTGGCTGCTCATAATAGTTCATACATCTATACTGGGAAATACCTTTCTAACAACTGGCAAAAAGGCATTGAGCAACCTGATCTAGTTTGAGGTGCCCAGCCATAGCAGGGGGGTGTGGAACTAGATGATCTTTAAGGTCCTTTCCAACCCAAACTAAACTATTTTATGATTCTAGTCTGATAATTTTCTAATGAAAATATAACTTGCCTGAAATATATTCTGTTTCTCTGTAATACACTAATTAATTAAAAAAAACCCCAAACCCAAATCCAAACAATAAAAACCCCCAAAACCAAACCAACCAACCCAACCCAACCCAAACCAAAAAATACAAACAAAAAGAAAGGTCAACACTGGAATACAGTCACCGTTAATTCAAAATATGAAACTATAACTTTCAAGTCAAATTCTCAAATTATTTCCTAGGTTTGTCAAGCATGCTCCCAAAAAACTGAAACAACACTAGTTTGTTTAAGGTCCAAAAGCACTAAACTATCAGTAAATTACTACAAAAGATTTTTCACATTTCATCTGTCCCAACACAGGCCATTAGACATTACTTACAGAAATTATTTGACTTCTTATTTCTTGCAAGTGATTTCTGAGAAGCTTCATATCTTTAGACCCAGATGCTCCAGCATCCAAGACAAATAACTTGTCTGAAATTTCCAGGTCATTTCCAAATCTAAAAGAGAAAATGGGATCAATTATCTACTTATTCCCAAATCCAGTTTTATTTCTTTATCTAGCTGTACTACAATCTTAAAAGGTTTAAGAGTAACTTTTCTTCAAGGAATGATGAAAAAGCTTAAGCACTGATTATGCTAAGATTACTTAATGCTATGAACAGAGACCGCTGCTCTCAAACCTTCTTGAAGATAAACTGACAAGTTGAGTTGTCTTTCCTAAAGATAACTGCTGAAAAGGTGTAAGAAAATTACAACT
>VZTY01019987.1:0-25587 GCA_013400935.1 Turnix velox
GCATGACAATACTCAAGAAATATTCTTTAATACAAACCCGTCTCTGCTTTATTGGATCAGAAATATGACAAGTGAAATGGAACTGGGCTCTATTTCTTGGAGGCAAAACCCCAACCATCTTCCTATCAATATGGAGATTGAGCTTCCTCACCCCTACAGTTGTTGCCTGCCTCTATTTATTTTTTTGCACTGTCAGAAATGGAATCCGCCTTTCAAATGCAAAAAGTCAATTGTAATTAAAGGAATTGCTACAGGTTCATTTCTGTGAAATTAAAATCTAAAAAAAAAAGAAAAAAAAAAAGGAAAAATAAGTAAGGAGTGAGTTTAAAGCCTTGATGTTTAGACAGTCCTGCAAGACCCATTGTGACCTTAGTCTGATATCTAACAAAACATTAATCTTCTTGCCAGCAGTTATAAAGAATACTGTGATGTAGCTGGGGCTCAGTGAGTGAGTAATAGTAGTTCCATTGTTCTCTTTTATTTATGCCTTGGCTGTACCAGGCAGATGAGGTAAGTCGGGGCTTTTTATGTTATTATTCTGAACTGGCAAATACATAAAGGCTGATTACACAAATATCTGTTTCTGAAGCTCTGTTTCACACCTCCTTCCAGCTCACCATCAAAGTGTTTCAACATTTTATCATGAAATCATAAATCCCCCCTTAGTTTGCATATGAATTATAGTCTATTTTTTGAAAAAAAAAAACCCCAAACCAAAGCAAAACCAAACACTGGTGTAGAGCTGTGACAGTGTCGTTTGAACAAAACAAGGTGTTACACATTCCTTCTTGAAGGTAACAACTTGCTGAATAATTCTGCCTGTTAGAGCACTGTTCAACCTCCTTAAAGAATATCAAGGCCTTGAGACCAAGGGATATTTTTTCTTGTAAACAGCCCAACAGTTTTGTTTCACTTGTAAGAAAAAAAATTTAAAAAGCAGAGCCCTATTAATGCGGTGAGGAAACACTCTCAGGTACCTGTAATTATAACAAATATTAAAGAGCTTTATCCTGCTTTTCTATACAGTAAAAATTGAAAATAGTTTGATTATTTAATTATTAGCATCCCACAATGCAAACCTTGCATTCTGAAAAGCTTTGGTTGAGTTCCATGTATGAACCCTGAAGCACACTGGAACTAGGTGATCTATTTTTCCCTTTAAGGTCCCTTCCAACCAAAACTATTTTATGTTTCTCTGATTCTATGAAGAGGAAGAACATTTTACTAGGCTTTACTGTTGGTGATTTGCAACTATTCATGCAATTTGTGCCCTGTGAAGTAAAGCAGGATTTGGTCCATAATTGTGGACCTCTCTTTTCTGAAATGCCACTTTCTCCTTCTGTTCAGTTCTCTGAATTGGCAGGGATACATTCAGCTCATCTCTAGAAATCTGATAACATCACCAAATCAAAATGTAAGGTGGGAGAGTAAAGAGAAATTGCTTCTGTTTCATTACCTGCCTAAAGAATGAAGGATTTAAGCTCTAATCACAGCATTTCTGTGTGGCCATGCAGTGAAAGATCATTTAGCCAAGGCAACAGCCTAGCTAAGAATATCTGGTTTGGTAAAAAAAATTTCAGATCTTCAGCAGGTGGATAAAACAATTTAACTTAATACAGCATTATCTTTTTGAACAGCTGAAAGTTTAGCTTATACTGAAGAGTATTTTCCCCTTGTAGTAAACCCACAGAGGTAATCCCAAAGTTGGCAGCAGGACTCCAGGGCTAGGATTGCTCACACATTATCAGCCAGTTCAGCCCATTTGAAACATCCTGCAACACTGGCTGCCAATTCAGACCTTCCCTGTGAAGTAACATCCAAAAGACAAGGCAGCATGCCCACAATTGCTTGTCCACCTCATCCTAAAGCTGGGGTGGGGTTTGATTCTGCCCATAGTTTCATTTTCTCTGCTGGTCTATTTTAAAGCAGAACAGAATTCCATTGTATTGTGTGAGATCAACAGCCACATTTTTACCAGTATCAATCCATTACTATTGAAACTAATATTTTCATATATTGAACTCCCTTAATGTTGTTTAATCTCCTTCTGCAAACTTAACTAGAAGCACCAGACCAAAAAAAAAAAAAAAAAGGCAGCATGCCTGTCTGAATGTCAAACTTCTGAAAATAATCCATCTGGTCCTATTCACAGACAGACAGGCCACACCTCCAAGCACCACGCTCTCCATGCGTGAGACACAAGCTCACAAAGGCAAGAATTCTGAGCAGAGCCTTAAGCCCTGTTCATAATTTGTTTCATTGTGGCAGCACATATGAAATATGTAAGACCCCCAGCTGTGCTGCTGCTCCTGTTCTGTTCCTGCACAATAGGGGTGAGTTAAGGACAGCTTTGTATCCACATCCCCTCAGGCTGCTGCCCATTTAGGAAGCTTTAAAGATGATGTTGAATGTTATCTGAATGTGGTTTTATGACAACGCCGAAGAAACAAAACAATATTTGGGAAAAGTAATGTAATCCCCTCCCAGACTAAAATACATTAAATCTGCCTCAATGTATCATGCAGCTCATTATGGGAGATTACAACATTCCTCTGAGCTGTGAATTTGCATAGTACTAGAAACCAGGAGAGATAAGGAAAGGCACTTGTAGCCAATTCCGTAAAGAAAGACAATTTTTTTTTCTTTGAGAAAATATACTTTTTGCAGGGCTGGTATTTGTAAAACAAATCTAATACATTTATAATTCACCAACTAATTTTAGACAACAACAAATTATCAAAGTTAATGCTCTATAATGTGATTTTGCCCATTTTTTGCATTACTTTGTGGTCTCGTGAATTCCAAACTTCATAGGATAGATATTGGATTCACAATACTCTAATGGGTAACAACAACTGCTTTTAACAAGCACAATCATCACCACAGAGGGTTTAAAACCTATGAAATCCATATAGAAAAATTTCATAAGTGGATGCAGTGGTCAAAAAAAGTTCCATTTGAAGGGCTTAAAAAAGTTTCATTCATTATCTTTCTTCTACTTAACAGCACTGAAACATACGGAACATCTGAAATATTCTGAAACATTTACAAAAACAATACTTTCAGTATTATGAATACAGAATTAAGCTGTAGGTAGTGTGAAAATCTGGACTCAGAATGAAAAGAGCCACCTAGGAACTAAATGGTGCTGTAATTATGTTGATACAATTAACATATTATACCATTTTCTGTGTTACCAGCCTGCATGGCCTCATATTCTGTGCCTAGAAACATCTGAAATTATTGCAAATTAACTGAAGATAAGAATGTTCACAGTTCCAAAGCTCTAGGTCATGCTGACTTTTAGTTCTCCTGATTCTGGAACATGTATTTTAGTTAAGTGTTGCTGACTCAAGGACATCTTTAAGAACACAAAAAGAACGACAAGCTCAGCACGACCAGGAAAGTCCTAGAGCCCAAGTTATTTTAATTTCAGGTCAGAATAATCAAGACAAAAGCAAGTATAATGAGCTCTTACTACCCAGAAGCAAATTTGCAAGTAGTAATGGTTTAAGAAAAATATTGCACAAAGATAAAGCAGAACAACAGGTTCTCCTCAAACAACCTTCAGCTTCCTTTGGGTAGGTAGTTACTGCTCTGCAAGGACTCTGGATTGAAATTCTAAGGAAACAGCAATACCTCTCCTTCAAACACTGCTGCTACTTGAACCCTGAGAGAAAATTAGGAGGGAGCCAGGTACCCCTCTGATGTGGCAAAGGGGTAAGGGAAAAATAAAGGAGTAGGATAGAAACATGATTAGCATGCACCTATCCTGTCTTGAAGTTTTATGAGCAATTTTCCCAGTTTCTTTCCTCTTGTCTGTATAACTCCTGCTAAAGTAAAGGAGGAAGCAATGTTCATATTTAGCCCTCAAGTGGCACTCTGCACTTGTCTTGCCCTGGGTGCTTCTTGCTTTCATATTCTGATGCTGCAGTTTTCCATTTGTCAACTGTATTGAATACACATTTCCAAACTCTGCCCTTACAGCAGCAACAGTACATTTGAGGTCAGGTTGAAGTCGGTTACTGCACCAGTCTCCCTGATGAACTTGCTCCATACCTTCTTTCTAAATTAAGACCCAGAACTCATACAAGAAAATATCTATGGGATGAGGCTGTACACACTTTATGTTTTGAAGATATCTTTCCTCTCTGTAGCATCTGTTCTCATTATGAACTCAATTTCTTATCTATGCTTGTGTCCATTTCTTAAATCTGAATAGTTGACAAATATTTCCACTGGCTTGCATGAATAATCCAAGTCTGAAAACAATGCTTTCAATATGGTTAAATAATTAGGAGAATTTAAAATATATTAGAACTATTTTAGTACTTCTGCTGCCAATGAAACTTTACAGTGCTTTGGAAATTATGCTAATATTTATCTCTATAACCTCAGCATCTTTAACAAATTAGCAGTAAGGTGTATCAGAGCAAAGAAAGTCATAGCCACTTGAAATAAGATGCTATTTTTATCTGATACACGTTCTTCCCAGTCATAATGGCACTGATGTAAGACCATCACTTCAGTGAGATATTTCTCTCTCTGAGACATTTCCTTGCTCTCTCTTGCCAAAATCTATTGTTAACTGTTCATAAAAGGTCTTCCAAGAGACTGATAAGTTGCACTGTGTCCTTAACATATGTCTCTCCATTCATGTTGAGATCATATCTACTGATTTTCTAGCTCTTCTCCTCCAGGTTCTGTGCTACAGTCCCTTCCTTTTTGAAGTTTCTATTTTCATAGATGACCATTACATTCTTATATTTAATTCCTCCTGGGTGCTGTAATTTCACAAATGTTTTTAATTCCATAAGCTGCTTCCTGTGATCTTCTCCAGACTACTTCTCAGCATGGTTTTCAGTTTTCTCCGGGGCGATATTTTTTTTAATCCACCTCTTCCTCTCCTCTCTCTCCCCTCAGCATTCAGCAGCCCTGGCGTCCTTCAGCCATAGCTCATTTGTCTGTTTAGCATCTGTTTGTCATTCATACCCCTTGATGTTATAACACTCATCTTTTTCATATTCTCATCTAGAGCCCACTGTGAATATTTGCACAATGTCTTGAGAGTCACAGTAGAGCATTTAGCTCCATTTCTTCTAATAAGATATTTGCCTCCTTATCTTCAATAGCCTCTCTCTTCCTCAGGAAGTTTTAATATTGTCATCACTATTTTAAATTTACTGTTTCCTGCAGCTGATCTTTAATTAAAAAGCCATAATGGGATGGTGCATTTGAAGAAGCCCAACTTGTCCAGCCTATAGCTAAAATTATTCCCCCCCAAATAAGAAGTGTATCAGATGCCAAAATGCAGACCTTTCATTACTTTTATTATAGCCAAGGAAGCCCACTGTAAATGTCCTGATTTTTCACACTCATGTGAAAAACAAACTTCATGACTATTCTGTAGTTAGATTTCTGGATACAATAATAGTGGCCATACTCTTCTAAATTTTATCTCCTCAGTTTCTCTATGCATCTATGAATCAATGCAAGCTAAAAAAAGTTAGATTTTTGCAAAGGTTCTATCCTGAGGCTACATTAATTCTGTCCATCACTCTTAAATGATTAGAATGAGTATTTATTTTTGACAAAACTTGAAGACTGGAATCATATATCAAGGCCCAGATGTGACATGAAAAATACCTCCATTTTTTATAAAAAGAGGAAAGCTTCCATGCTATGCTTCTGAGAGATAAGGTGAACATAAAACAGATGAGGAAAGCCTAAGGTAACAGTGAGATGATAATGGCCAGTGTAATAAGCACCACTACTGCACCTCAACTGCTTGGCTGTGATTAAACTAATTTAATAACTGCTACCATGCTAAGAAAAGGAATTAATAGCAGAGTGGTAGTTTATTTTCTTCTCTCTTCTGTAATTTACTCAGCACCAAAGTATTTATTAGAAACATATATATTGTATACTCACTTTTGGACGTGCCATTTGTTCTACTTATGATGTAATAATTTGTGTTTGGATTTTTTTTTAAAGTGCATAATAAAAGGACTGAAGCTGAAACTGGAGAAAGTCACTAGATAGCAATGCTGAATGTGAGCTTAGTTTCATAGGAAGAAATTCATGACTTGAATGAGAAGTTTACTCTAATGAAATGAAGGAGATCAAAGCTGATAGAAAGCAAAGCTGTGTAGTGAAACAGTCATTTAAGAAGCCTGGGACATTAATTTTATCTTCACTGTCAGTTAGGTTACTTTTTGGTATTGTTTATTCTGGTGTCTGTACATGGTTTTGATTATATTAATTAGATTATTGGCCAAAATCTAAACAGCTGTAAATCAGAATTGCTCTTCTGACTCTAGTGAATGACAGTGACTTATAGCAGCTTCCATGTCTTACAAGTGCAGGATAAAGATTTTACAAAACTTCTAAAAGGTTTGCTTGTTCATGAAAATGTAACAATTTGTTATTTATTGCTGTTCAGCAAATGGATAGAATTTCTTCCTGCAAATCCTTGAATTAGTATTACAAAATTAATTGAAATTTAATTGAAGATGAAAAAAAGCACAGTGGAAAATTTTAAAAAGAACAGGCTGGATGTTAAGTTCTTTGAAATAAGGTATTTCAATTGAAGAAGTTTTACTAGGATGGGCTGGAAATCATATAAATCTGGCTACACATAGTTCCAGGATTCCTTCTAGAAGCTGATCTAGGTGTGATTTAGAGAGCTGTGCTGCTATCATAGCCTGTATGGCCAAGACTTTGAGTCACATTATGGGGGCACCTGCTTTCAGGTTCAGATATAGCCAATGAGACTTGTTCACCTTCCTCTTGGAAAGCATTTCTGTACATGAACAGTCTGAAACAACTAGTGCTGATGCCCCTTCAATGCAAGAAAGCTCCACTGAAGTAGGAACATTGTGTTCTGACAGCCCACTGAGACCTAGGACACTATTAATTGAGGTCTCTGTGAAAACCAGTAAAATGCCCAGGGAAGGTAATCACTGGATTCAATGGCAATTACTGGCCTTGAAAGGTCCTCAGAGAAGCAGAGAGTTTGCAAGGGCAGGAGGTGAAAAAAGCTGCTGCTGGAAGAAGCAGTTCTTCAATCTAAATGAGCTAAAAGTCTAAAAACTTACTGAGATATTTAATTACTATCTTCTTCTATGCCTCTCTGGCAAGCAGTCTCTGTTATTATGGTCACATAACACATCTGGAGAAACTTTTTTTCTAGATTGTTGGTGCTCAGGATCTGGTTTGGGTGGCTTTATTCTGATATATAGTGTTAATATTTCAATGTTTCTGCAATATAGCCACTAATTTTTTGTTATTTTGTCACTTAATTTAGTATAAGGATACTTTCTGGTTTTGCATTGTATTTTTAATTATATTAATGACATTAGTTGTTGCACATTTTCCATGTAGAAAAAAATGCAAAAATGTGTTTGACAGAGTAAAGTTCCCCATTCAAAGAGATCCTCATATATTCTGTAACACCTGTTAATGCAGTCAAGGCTCTCTATACTCAAGACAAGAGTCATTTGGTAAGTTGAGACTTTTCCATGGATGACTTCAATCTGGCAGAATTTTGAGAAGCTTTTATGTAGAAAATTATCAAGTGGTGTAGTATTTTTTTCTTCACGAGTCTTTATTTCAATATATTTTAAGCAAGATTAAAAAAAAAAATAATCACTTGACTTCAGAATCTCATTTTTGGAAAATAATTTCTATAGGTTACTAGGAAAATAAAGGATTACAAAAGGCCAAAGTTGAGACCATAGTAAAATAAATGTGCTCAGACAACTAAGTGAAGTACAGTTGTGTCTGTATGTTTAGACAGCTACCTTCAGGCAAGAGGCAGGTACAGCAGTCAGCAATGCCACCAGGGTTTGGATAGAGAAAGGAGCTGAATATGCAAGTTAAAGTGAACTTGTGTTCTTCTGTAATTTATGCATTTCTTTTTAAGACAATATGTCCTCATGTTTTTCCAAGAATAGCTGTATAACTTAGCACTTTGGGCACTGATCCATTTTACACATTTCCTGAGCTGCTCTTGTGTTACTGGAAAACTTATTCCAGGATGAAAGCTCAGTTGTGTAAGAAATGAAATCAATTCATTTTAGCATAGGTGGCTGTTGCAGAAACACAGGTACACTGTGTTACACACAAATGCTGACATTTATCATCATCATTTAGAAGCAACCAAATAAATTCCTTCCAGAGGACTGTGTTTCTAAAGGGGATATTTATGTAGCATTTGCATCCAACTTAGAGCAGGCTGGGCTCCATATAATGTTTAAAAAGGAATGCTAAAATGCTGTATTTCTCTCCCATTCAACTAAAGTTTTATGAATCTGGAAACAGTGTTGGAAGACAATGCACTTGTTAGCCAAAAAAACCATTCAGAATATAACCTTACTCCTACTTTGATGCACAAATGTAACTCAACAACAGATTTCTTTAGGCAGAGATGTGACCAATCTTATTTCTACATGTTCTATTCAAAAAAGTTTATCTCAGTGAAGGGTTTCTCCACAGGTTGTATTTTCCTTTTTCTTTTTTTCTAGGCTACCCTTAACATGAATGAACTTCTATTTTTTCACATTTTGAATTTTTATTTAAAATGTGAAATCTTGTTGAGCCACAGGGTTAAGTGCATGGTTTCAAAGCTGATGTGCTTTGAACATATAGGGCTCTCTTCTTTCTAGTTATATTTAGCATTCTTTTATCTTAAAACATTTAGCTCAATTTCTCAGAAATGCAATTTGTTTAAAAACTGTTTTTTTGAGAATCAGGTTTCCAGAAGGACTATCTCTTTCCTCTATTTGTATACAAGACACAATTCTGGCAACAACTGAACTCCAACAAGTTGGAGAAATTCCACCTGGACTAAGTGTCCCACAAACTGTCAGTGTGTTCCAGAAAATGGTTCATATCAGAGAGCAATTGGAATATGTTGCATTTTCCTTTGCATCAAGTTAGGAAAAAGTTTTTATCTCAGTGTTGCATTAAGCTATCTGGATTATATCCAGAGTGCTCACCCCTAAAAAAGCAGTATCTCTTGTTGTAGGAATCTTACATAAAAAGACAAGGCTACTCCATCTTAGAATTACAAGAATGAAGGAATAGTTGAAAATACTTACAATTAGGAGACTGCTTAAAAACTAGAATTGAGCACCACACAGTCCAAAAGTAACCAGTTCTTCTCTTATATCTGTAAAAAATAAGGAAAGAAAAATGTATATGGATGTGATGAAAAAGCAACCTGGGCTGACAAGACATATAGATCACACACCAGTTCTCTCCACTGGTGGAGATCTCTCTCAACTCCACTAAGTTTTAATCTTTAATATCTACAGCTGTATTGAGGTAGTGTAGAACTATTTTAGAAATATTTCTACAATATTTTAGAAAATATTTACTGGAACAGAGATAGAAGACTTAACTGGGGGAGGACAGCCCAAATAAGTTGCATTCCAGTGCAGAGACCAAAGTAAACTGGATGCAGTTACTTTTTTCAGGGAATATTTTTTTTTAGGAAACTAAGACTAATTTATGAACCTCTCTCTTTTTAATAAGACTGGATTTTCTGGTGACTCTTTTCTCAAATGATTCTTAATATTGCTCTAGAAAACAGATCTGTCATATCAAAGCTAAAGCAAGTGATCTGTGAAAACATGCCACACAGCACCTTATTTTCTGGCATGTTCCATTGAATTTAGTAGAAATACTCAACTGGAGAACTGTTCAACATCAATAACTGCAAGACTCTGCCTACCATCTATCTGTCATCTAAGATAACTGATATTTGGGACAATGTATTTCACTACAGTATTCTCACAGAGTACCTAAACTGTGTAAAATAGCTACAGATAAATGAGACTGATTTTCTAATACCACTAGGTGTGTTATGTTCAAGGACCTTAATCCTGAATAACAATAATTTTTGGAAATTACATTAAGAACTTATAACTAAGGCTACAACAGTATAAAAATAATGATGATAGACTGCTGTGATGACCGTTTAAGAGTGATGTGAAATTTAAATATCTACTCTTAATGCTGTTATTAATTGCTAAACCTGTACATTGGAGATTTCTGATCATCAAATACATTGGAATTTATACAGGTGTTACTATTTATAAATGATTTATCTTCTATCTATATTCATTATCAGAATTATTTGAAGGAATGCTGATATTGAGAAATGAGAATTGATGAAAAGACTAAAGCAAAGAAGATGAAGCATTGAAACCAGATGAAAACATTGAAGGAGCAGTACCACTAACTCAGAGTAGTGCTTCCTGAGAAACACACACAGTAGCAAAATCTGCTTTAATTGCTTAGATTGCACCCTGGTACATGACAAATGCCTAACAGTCCCCTGTGGGGAGCAAAGGACAAAAATGGGCTTTTTCTTGGCTTGATGCCACTTTACTCTGCAACAAAAAGTTAAGTCACCAGTCACAAAACAAGAGTCCCCTGGATGAAGACCTCAGGAGGTGGTGGCTGGCAGTAACTCCTGGCAGCTCCAGCCTCCCAGTGCCCAGCACTGGAGACTTAAACCCCTCTCCCTGGCACCAACTAAACCAGGCTCCTGGGCAGATTCTTATTTTTACCTCATTGCTATGGATCACCTTCCTTTTAAAAGCTATTGCATAACAGAGAGAGGTCTTCTAAGACTCCAAATCATTAAATAATCTCCTTATTATGGAGTTGTCATAATTAATGTTTCAGAACCGGACAAGATTTCATTGCCTCTGTTCACAAGTCTACTGCATCATGAGTTACTACAGACTAATCAATGACTGACTAAATAAAGGACAAAAACTATCACTAGGAACCAAGAAAGTTCAAATATTGTAACATATAAACAATGTGGCAATGTTAACTCCTTCAAGTAGCCCTGATCTTACCATTACTTTTCACTTTTTCACTTCCGAACATGAAGAACAATTTCAATATAATTTCTTAAAAAAAAATCCAAATATCCCCAGATCCAAGTCTTTAATGGAAAGAAGATTGAGGAGTGAAAGGAAAATCCCCCCACATTTGCACAAACACTGTCATCTTGGCTCGTTGAACTGCTCCTCAAAAGGGAACATCACACTTCAGGGGAAGTGAACTTTGAAAAGGAATCAGTTTCAGGTCTGATGCAGAGATGTTAACATTATGTATCCCAATTGTGTTTCATTGTTTCTATAATGTAGCCTTGCTCTGAAAACAGTGCTATTCCCAAGCATTTTACTTAAGAGACCTTAAACAAGTGTAATTTTTGGGAGTTATTTTTTAAGTCCTTCCTTTCAGTTTGTCAATTTCTTTTTTTTTTCCTTTAGATGGTGTTCAGTCCCCAGGGCATCCCTTAATAAAATCAATTAAATTATACAGGTGGGAAGGACAAAACCACAGTCCCTGGATTCCAAATGTGGTGACACTGGTCACACCATTAAGCTTGACACAAGAACCTTTTAATTTAAATGTAATCTCCAAAGGACCAAATTACCAGCAACATGCTCTCATTAATTCCTGTAAGGGATGCTCAAGCTTTTACCCTTCATTGTTCTCCTTATCGAGAAGTGGCTGAGTCATGGTATTAATAAGCCATCACTCATTTAAGTAGTCATTCAGCACTGGGCGGGGAAAAGATAGGCTCATCCTTTTGAAGTGGGACCAGGCAAGCTGGGCTGCTGTAATAGGCTGTGATTATTTTCACTATGAATGCTCCTCCAGTTTTCAACAATTAAAAGGAGCACTGATTTGCCTGCTTGAGTATTTCTCACACTGGCAAAAAAAAAAATGAACACTTTGAAATGTAAATGATTTATTCTTTGCAAAACCCTGCTTCAGAGGGAGCTACAGCTTCATTTACAAAATGAAGACATTTTAGGAAATGATTATCATTGTAAAATTGAGGCCAGCAGGGAGTCTGAGTTTAAACTCCAAGAATATCAGCAGTGTAACAAGTTTGATCTTCCTTACTGCATTGCTTGCATTTGCTGCTCTGGGTTCCAGCAGAGAGCCATTGTCAGGCAGAACTTGTTCCCACTCTTTTCCCTGGGTTAAATAAAATAGTTATGCTTATTATTTAGAGTTACTCAGCTCCATAAAATTCAGGCCAAGCCTGAAAATGAAAACAGGAAGTTCAGACTCCTTTTGATTCTTGTAGCTACTATGTGCATATTCAACTTAGAGCATTAAAAGCTTACCAGTGCTGAAGAGATTTTGTTTTGTTTCTTTTTTTACTTTCTGATGCATAGAGTTCAGGCAATGATGTTGGGTAGTGTTACTAGTCCGTCCTAGAAGTGTTTGGGAAGGAGACCACCCATAATGGTGAGAGAATATTTCATTTAAAATTTAAACATTAAATCCTTAATCTCTCCATGGCTACTTCCACCTAGAATGGAAATTATTGTTGGTGGCAGCAGAGGGTTTTATAGTATCAGCTGGGCTCATTATGAACCAGTGGAGGTGACAAATTTGTATCACAAACAGTAAGAGCTACCATGCAAAAACAGCCATGGACATCAACTAAGAAGTCAGAAGATAAAGACAACTACCAGGCACTGATGAGTGTTTCAGCTGAAAATGACAAAAAATTATTAAGAACAAGAATCAACCTGTGTGAAACAGATCACAGAAGTGAAGATTTATGTTATTGGTGATCTTGGGGCATAAGTTTATAGTTGTTTTATCAGTGTTAGGTGCTAGTTTTCATTGGGGTTACTGCCATTTTTGAGGAGCCATTTCTGTCTCCCAGTCTGAGAAGCTGAGAAGTTTAAAGTATCAAAATGCTGGTTTTCTCACAACAGCCTCACTACACCCTTGGTGCTACACCAAAAACCTCTCAATAGCAAGGATGGAGGTCTATGGTTATCTCCATCATGTGATAAAGATCCAAAATGAGGCAGTATTCATCATCTGTCCATTATTTTGTAAAATGATAGACAAGAATGAAGGGCTGCTTGCATTCAAGTAATGCAGTATGATGTGAAGTAGGTCTGAAAACCACAGGATGCTTGTCCAAACCAAACTTATCTTTGCTAATGATGGAAAGCAAAACATCAGCACAGTTTTCTCATGTTCCATAAAAAGAAAAAAAAAATTACTTCCATAAACAAAACAAGATCTCTCAAAATGTTCAAAACACAGAAAAATGTATTAAAATATTTTTAAAATGATGATATAAAAAGTCTGAACACCATCTGACACACTGCCAGTCTCATTGCTTACTGGTTTCTCTGAGTTTGAGCAGGTTTGTGAGCAGTGAAGTGTGAAGCAGCTGTTCTCCCCAAGGGATGAAGGGCAGGTTTGCAAGCTGGGCAACTGCTTCTGAGTGAGGAGGAAATCTCCAAACCCTTCCCTTTGGGCAGGACTCCTTTTTCTTAGTGGAACTACATACCTGGCAAGTCTTGAAGATGAAAAATGAGGGAATGTGACCAGAAACAAATGTGAGAAAGTCTCACAAAATAAATCAAGGCAACCAAGTGTGTCTCACCAACTCCTGAATGCTTTATGTGAGCTCCAAATGATGCTGACCTGAAAGACTGCTTTTTTAGTGGGAGCCTGACCTCTTGCTGGCAACATTATGCCTTTAGCTGTCTAAAGAAGTTCTATATTGATGCCTGCAAGAAGCCAGACTGTGAGAAGTTCTAGAGGCAGATGAACACATAAGAATACATACCTTCTGATGAACTGGTGCTGTAACAGATAACTAAAAGCTACTCCAGCTCATCAGTTCCCTGGAACAAAACTTAATGCTGTATTTATAGAAAACCATCAACACATCACACATAGAGTAGTACATAAAGTTATCCCTCAGCCTTTCCCAGCCTCACACCCTGCAGGAGAGGGGCTAGTGCACAGAAGGAGAAGGAATTCATATATTGAAATTCTCCTGAGCTGGAAGGGAAACTGAGGAAACTCACAGTTTCTGAGATCTGAACTTTCAAGCTTTTAACTATAAGAGAAGTTCTATTATGACTGCTATTAATGATATCCTCCTGCCAACTGTGCTTGATAGTGTATCTCCAAGTTATTTTTCTCAGCTGAAAAACTAAGTCTAACACAGAGAAGTGAAGTTCAGATCAAAGGTATGAGTGAGAACACAGCACATACAACGTTGGGATGAAGGTAATGATGGAGCTGCTTGGTTTATGCTTCTTTAGCTCCACATTCTGGGCAACTAAAGCAGTATTTTACACAGGATTTTTGGAGAAGGTGAAATCAAGCCCTTGTGACAACTTCTGAAAGACACAGAGCAAGGAGAGCTTTGCTACTGCCTACAAATAACACTTTGGGAATGATCTGCTTTAAACTACTTCACAAATACTGTGCTTTATCATTAGCTCTGAAGTTCCCACAAACTGCTCCCAAGTAATTTTCTTAATATTCCCTTCAATGATAGGTATTTTACACATTAAATCTATTTTTCCTGTTAGCCTAATGAAAGAGAAGGCTGACGTTATCCACCAGGGGAGCAGATATTCCAGTTTTCATTCATGCTTTTGAGTATTGTCACAGTTCAGCACAAAGGAGTAATCTGATTGTTTCTTGTAAAGCAAGAATCGTGATTGAAGGATTTCTTCTATTTAAAGCTATGCTTTGCAAAGCCTATTGAACTTGTTAGAAGAGTCATCCCTGATGCATACACCACCAACAAAAAGCTGCTGCACAGTTGCCATTCAAGAGCTAATTTAGTACCAAAAGGCCAATATTGCTGACTCGCAGATTACAAATATCATGAGATATTAATTTATTTATATTCAAATCAGGCTGGAAGATTAAGAGAATTTCAGAAGGCCCCATTTACAATTAAAATGAGGTGAAGTTTGAATTGCTTTTTTATGATTTGGTACAGCTGGGATCTGAAAGAGTCGCCGCAAAGCATTGGCCTGCCCCCAAATAATGCCAAATTTGTCTAAGTGGGTGAAAGAGCATTAGACTGTGTCACCTTGTAGGTCAGCTGGAAAAATACAATATGTATTCTGATGATGAGAAAGGCAAAAAAACCCAGGTGCTGGGGAGCAAGGGTAGGGGAGGATGGCAGAGGGCTGGGATCCCCCGGCTCCCATCCTGCTCTGACCCCTGGGCAGAGATAACTCTTTCAGAGCTCCTGTTCCACTTTTCCACTTTGTACCCGAGCCCTGTGCTGTAAAATGTAAAACCAGCAAATAGAGCAGGCTGCTTTGGAGGTCTGCCACTTGCATTCAGACAACCATTTGTACTTTTGCAGGCGTAATCAATCTCCTGTTGCTATCAGCAGGGGAGTGGAGCTTTGCTGCTTTATGGCTTAAAAGTAGTTTTGTGCGAATTCTGCTTCCCCCCTCTCCCCCCTTCCCCCCCCAGCCTATAACTCCTCTGCTCACAGGATTTCCAGGGACATGGGCTGGAGCTGAGAAAAAGGAGCTTGTTTGATTTAGGCACAGAGGCGTTTTTTGTGTGTGTGTTCATATTTTCTCTGCATCTATTAAGGGGTGATGGGGAGAGACTTCATTTATATGTTAATATTAGACGGCACCCTGACTAAACTGACAGAACTATTTCATGGGAAGCTGACAAATTTTGTCAGCTAGGCTATCTTTCCACATCTCAATAGTGGCAATAATCTTGATTAGCAAAACAATTGGGTCCCGCTGCTCCAAAGACCCTCTTCTCAGGTTACAGTTTGCTAATGCCATGAATCCAGAGAGTCCTTCAAGCTTGAAAAAATTCCCCAAAGCAGCTGAATTTAGGCAAATGAAGCGAACCGTTTTGGAGGCTGGACAAAAGGGGTTAATTTGATCGACCATGTCTCCATAGTCTTATAACAATCATTTATTTAAAAAGCATAGAGAAAGTCATTCCATGGAAACTGGTGGAGTTAACATAGGAAGTTTGAAAAGAGTATCTGAGATGTGTGGGAATTTCAGCCAAAAAACAACACCACAGAGCTGCTGCCTGCTCTCTTGATTCTTATGTAGAAACAACAGCAGAACTAAAGGCTTCCAAGCATGTTATAAAGGCCTTGACTAGGAAATAGCACAAACTCCACTTTTTATTAGCTCATTTTGTTTCTAATAAAATTATTGGAAATTAACTGTTCCAAGGAACTGAAATCAACACAAAAGTTTTGTGCAGTCCTACTTTTAGTGCAATTTATGGCACCAATTTCTGTTTGCCAGCTCTGCTATTCTGTGTTGTTTTCAAGGCACAATGATTAATCTTTGTGCTTTTTATTGCATTATTACATACCCAGCCTTAATCTGAATTATAGTTATGCTGCTCAACTCTGATACATTTCTTCTAATGCTACTGTGCTGCATTTGCCTTAAAACAGAATAATTACTAGAACTGTAACTAGATGGAAATTTAAGGAAATTTCCAGGTCAGAACAGAGCCATAAAATAGCATGACCCCATTTTAGCAAACCATACGTTTTCAGGCCCAATCCCACACTTGTTTGTATATATAATTGATAAATCTGTGATAAATTGATGTATTATTAATGAGAGAGATTCAGTTAAATTCTCTGTTTCATGACTGATACAATTTGCAGCTTTGCACTGAAAAATTACAATGAAAAGTACTAACTAAAACTTCATCTCTTCACACAGTCCTCCCCTGGTTTTGGAGTGAGATCTTTATTTTGCTTCTGAAATCAAAATTACCATTTAAAGCATGTTTTGGAACACCAAGGGAATTTGACCCAGTGTGTGAATACTGGTGTAAGTCTACATTTTGCAGGATATCAAATACAGGGTTCTTAAAAAAATTCTATCTTCAGTGGGGTTTGGATTTAACCTAACTCACACATGCTGGAAGTATGAAAGAGAGACCATTTATCCTGAAGGACAAGAAGGAAGGGAAAACTCTGGCATTTTTTTCCATGTTATTTTTTATATCTGTAGTACTATAAATGCCATTTAGCAGGAATCCACTCTTTTAAACATGCCCTTCATGATCATTAGGAGTTTTATACATTCATCATTCCCACTTCATAATATTTTCTTGATAACTTAGAATCTATGTTGAATGTCTCCAACTGAATTAACTTTAACATGACCACATAAATTTTCTTCAATTTAACTCGAATTTGTGGTAGGATGAGAATGGGAATAGAGTCTTAAAATATATTGCTTTCACACTTTTAAAGATTAATACAGGGGTAGAAAGTTTTGGCCTGCAGTTAACGTTTCCTTTCACATGGAGAGCAGTCAGGGAAAAAGGCACACAGAATCTCCACTCATAGAGAGCTTTCAACATTTGTACTGTCATAGATTGATGTTCACTTATTTTTAAGTGTTTCCATGTAATATTCACTTCATTTCTAAGATGAATAACCAAACTGTGCCATCAGAAGTTTCTTCCCTTGAAATCCATGGAGTGCCTATAAAACTAAAGCAACAGAGATTGCTCAGAAAACCTCATTTGATGGCAGTTGAAATTTTGCACAAGTGAAGAGGTTTACCAAGAAAGTGGCACATTTGCAACCAAAAGTAGAAGACTTGCAAGAGTTTTCTCTTGGAGCAATCCCAGTATTTGCAAACAGCCTCTGCTTTTGTGCATCCTCAGCTTCCAGATGTTCATAACAGGATTAATTTTTCAGGAAGCTGAGGTGCTCTGCTTTATACCATCTGTCACAGAGGGCTATAATGAATAAGGAAAATGCTTTATGTGACTAACATCAAACTCTAACGTGCTCTGTAAGAATAATTTTTTTATCATATAGATCTGTACCTCTACACAAGTATCTTGCAACTCTCATTTAAGGCTATTTTTAACAATGGCATAGGCTACAGTGGCCGTAGAGGCACAGAAGCTCTGCAGCCTTCATGTCATGCTGCTAGTAAGGACAATTCTACATTTACCTGTGAAAAGTATGAAGTTCTTTTACTGTCAGTACTGACATCTGAATCTGAAAAGGGTTCTTATGGCTCACACTTGCTTTGATCCTTTTTAGCTGAATATGGTACAAACTTTCAAACAACTTCTGAGCTTTATCTTTGGGACAAATCTCTCATCCTAACTATGCATAACTTTGACCCTAGCAATGACTTGCTGTAAGGCTTGGAAGCTCTCACTGGAAGAAGAAATTTCCCCCCTGTAACCAGAGCCACAGGCTGTCCAGTGAAAGGCAATGGTTCCAGCCAGCATCATCACAATGAAATGTCCTCTCTGAGGGACCTTAGAGATGGAGACAGCCTGGACATGACACAGAGTTGGAGTTAGTTTCTTCTCCAGTTCCCTTGTTATGGGATTTTTTTTTTTCTTCTTTTTTAAAAAAAATAATTACAAAAATGAGTTCAGATACCAATTGGCCACAACTCTTTTCAAACTAATTAAATATTACATTAAATATTTATGTCACTGAATATTACATTAAATATTCTCTGCTTGACTCATTGCTACCAAGAGACAGAGAGCATTCCATCTGAGATTTTGTTTAGATAGGATATCCAAGGTTTCTGTCTGTAAAAACACAGAACTAGCACATGTATTATTCCTGCTCCATTCTAATTTTTTTTTCCCTTCTGACAGAAGATTGTAAGTGGAGAAGAAACTCACATTAAATACTGACAGAAATACTTTGCACTATTTTAAGGAGAAGATAATAGACTTGGTCTGCTTCCAAATATCGTCAGCAGGATGAACACAGAGGACAACATTTAGTTATAGATTAATAATCCAAAGTACAAATAGTTCTGAACAAATAAGAAAAACATAGACCCACAATATTAAGCAAACTGGAGGGCAAAGATCACTCTAAATTCTCAGAGCTATATTATTTTTAAGTGGTGATACAAACCACATGTCATTGAATGCTGTGATGTCAGTATCAAGGTGAATCATCCTGAATCATCCACGCCACAAAGAGTTATGAAATGTGAAAGCCAAGTAAAGTGTTTGTGGCTTAAATGAACAGCAGTGAGCTCACTGAACCAGAAAATAGAAATTTTTCAAAAGTTCACATTTCACCTTCTCCAAGTTGGAGAGTATAATGCCAAGTTATCCATTAAACAATCAAAGAAAATTTCACAGGGAAACAAATCAAGTATAAAATTCTGTTATTCTCATGTTAATGTATTAAGCTGAACCCATCACAATCAGCTTGCATTTCTTAATCCTCTGCTTGTAAGACTTTACCTGAAATAACTGATTAACTCATCTACAAGCAAATGATGAAAACAAAAGGGAAGGATTGCTCCATCAGGAACACAAGACCACTGCTTCCCTGAAGAGCCAGATTTTGAACTTTTGAATGAACTGCAACTCACCCAACAGTCAGATTTTGCAGCTCCTGCATCACTGCTGCTGAAGAACAATTCTGAGAATGTGGCAGAGGCAGAACACCATGCAGATCCTCTCCTTTCAGTGCAGCATCAAAGATGAACATGTGTTTCTCTACAAAGAGAAGAATTTTGAATCAATTCATGGGCAATAATTTTGTTATATCACTAGTTCAGGATATAAACTATTTTCTGTCATGCACTGATGACACCTGAATGGCCATCCATCTGTCACTGAGAAAACTATTTAGTCAGAAAAGGTTTGATATCACACAATGAATGCCCAGACTATCAAATTAACCATTATCTGGCCACACCAGACAATCTTCAAACTGTGTTTCTCCTCTAAAAATTGAAATGTACAACCCTGTAGATCTCAGCTCACTGGCACATTAAACCATTCCCTTTATATCAGGGATTATTTATAAACAATTCTTCCTGTAAACTTACCTGCTTCCAAGCCAAGATGGATCTTTTCATAAGAATCCTTACTTCAGAAAAGCCCTAAAATTTTAATATTGATGAAATACATTATACACCCAAATAACGTATTGCTCTTGAATCATACACAGATATTTTCATTACTGTTGTGGTTTGTTTCATATTTTTCCTCAGATCTGTTACCTAATAATATTTTATGTAGGTGAAGGGTCACAGAAATGCCCCCTGGTGAAAGTTAAACTCTGAACTTGCATAGCTGTGCATCTTCTTTAACAAAAGCAACTGGGTCAAATTTCCAGCTGTTTTTCTTTATTAATATATTTATTTTTTTTTCCCTTATAAACAAACAGAAATACTGCAAATAAAAAAACCCCAAAATATTTCTCATGCTTACATTTTGAGTTCAGCTGCATAAATCTACATTTATGAATAAGATATCCTAGAGAATGGGAAAAAAAAGAGTTTTTCATGCTTTGAATTTATGTAATTTATACCTAAAGATTTCCTGAACTGTCTGAGGTTTGTTAACACTGGTGTCATCACTGGGACCTTCCCATGTCCCATCTGCTTCAGATCCCCTCATTGCTGAGTGTATTGTGCTAAACTTGAATTCCATGGAACACATGAAACAGATTTATCTTCTAAATAAATTGTTTGTTTTAGATTCTCAATGAAATATGAATCAAAGTTTGCAGTTTGAGGTGAATTGTTCATTAATCATAAACAAACCATGATTAAATCAAGGACAGATCAGCATAGACTGTTAAAATAAAAGCTTGCACAAGCCTTTTATTTAATATTAACTGAAGTATGTTTTTCTGTGATTTCTGGGAAGTTGGTTATTCTGGCTTAAAGTTAATATTTTCTCAGAAAAAAATTGTATCATGTGATTATTCATCATGTAGTTAGATGGCTTTATACATGTTAATGGTTAAACTACTTCCCAAATAGCATTAAAATAAGGAGGAGTGCAGTGTTCTGTTTTTAAGTTACTCCAACACATAATATGGAACATAGTTTATGATAGGGAGAATGAAAAAAATACATTCAGAGGAGCATATGCTGCTTTTATGGAACTATGAATGAGGCAGAACTGAAACTCAGGGATCCCTTACTGGTTCTCCTCAGATGCCAGGACAATTTGCAAGTCAGCCTAGCTCCTAGTAAAAAAAGCTCCTCTTTCTCTTTCTACTGTTTATTTTATTTTTAGAAATTGTCCAATCAGTTGAAACATTAGGAAAACTGCAACTATTCATGAAAAGAAAAGGTGCCATACCTTAGAAAGTTATCACAGATCATACTAATAATAACTGGTTTGTTTTGTGGAGTGGGAAGGAAGGACAAATACAAGAACTCATCAGTAAGCATTAAAGTTCATTTGTATCCTCAATACATTACCTATAGATAGCATCAATCTCCTTCATATATACTTTATATCAGCTTTAAATCTAATAAACCCCAAGTTCTTGCACAAGTAGGATTTCTCTCCTGTCACAGCAAACATAAGGTTTAAGAAAGGTTCTTGCTGACCTGAAAAAGCTTAAAAATGAAGGCATCAGAACTTTAACTGACAGAGCTCATCATCTGCCTTCTGCAACACAACAAAGTGAAAAATTTGCCACTAGAAAGGGAGAGTTTTTCCTTTTCTCTTGCCTCTGAATTAGACAGAGACATGGCATCTGTGAGATCCACAGAGGCTTCAGGACATGTTGCAAGGCTCAGGCAAAACTAAACATTTAGCTTCAGGAAATACAAGACTCTTGCCTCAGGAAACCATTATTCAACTCCATAGTGAAATGGGAAAAACTGGGAGAAACTGTAAAATCTTCAAGAGGACAGATTCTAAAATCCAGTGGAACCAGTTCATAGCTCACTGCTTTAGAGTTCAATGTGACAAATCTCATGCAGTTGGTCACACCACAAGGCTACATCCAGCAGTCATATTTTTATCAGTGAGGCAGCTGCCACATTCAGAGCCAGTCAGTTTTGTGAGATAGAACTTGTGTTGTAAGGAAAGGGAACAACTGAAGAACCAAATCAAGAAAGAAATCAAGAGTCTGAGCCAAAGTAAACACAATACAGACAAGACAAACACATCCTGACTTTTCAAGGGACTTTGAGTATTGCTCCAAAGTAACACATGAACAAAATGGGAAAAAAAATCAACCTCAGAAGACTGTGTCACATTGCATCATGTTCCAGTGCTCCACAATTTATGGGAAGATCTGACACAAGGCCTGGAGGGCTGTTAGAGTATCTTTCCCCATATCTTATCCCTTCAACCTCAGCTGTTAATAATGAGCTACATAATCTACATGCCATGTGATATAGTCATCAAAAAGTGATGTTACCTGCGCATAACACATACAAAACAGTATGAGAAGATACTTTTAAAAAGAAGAGAGAACCTTAAACATTAATAAGTAGCAAATCTGTGAAATCAAAGCATTTTCCTCCTTTTTTTATAATAGCCTTTCATTCTTTTTATGATTTGTCTTTGAAAGCTCTAAGGCTCTTTCTGTGGATGACAGTTGATATTGTTCTTCCATCCTGCTGCAGACAGCATGAGGGAGGGAGAGAAGAGAAAAAAAACCCTATTGTACAGCTTTTCGTCTCTGAAACATGATTTTTATAATTAATATATACAACTGAGAAGAGAAAGGTACGTTATAATGAAGTGCAATTAAGAGGTGTTTGTTCCTGTCCCACACATAAGATGACTATAATTTCCTTGGCTGTTTAGAAGTCAGCCATTATCATTACATTTCACACATCTTTTCTACTTCTTATTTTTGCACTTCTGATTTTGTTTATTTTCAATTGGAACCCCAAATAAACACGCATACAGAAAAATCTGATATTCAGGTAGCACCATCTTTTAATTACATCCTTTAGGTACACTGATCATTAAACCTAATGCTTATGCAAACCTATTTGGATTTAATTTCATAAGCATGAATGGATCTGTCCCTTTTGCAACAGATTTACACTCATGTGAGGGTAAAGAAAACATGCATTTACTCAGCCTAATATTGCAGGCACCCACACATGTACTATTAGAGCAGAAATTTAAATGTATTCTTTCAGGTCTGTTGCTTACTTTTTATTTTCCCAAATTGATATCACAGTGTAGATTTTCTGTTTCAAATATTGCACTAATAATATTTGCATTATTATTATTGAAATAACTCCCTCTAATTTCACACACACCAATGCAAGGAAGCAGCCACTGCCTGGGAGACCTTGAAAAGTGAAGGTAGGAAAGGGATGAGAGAGACAGATTCTGACTGATGTGATGTGGGCATTTTTGTTACCCTGAGATGCAGTTCCAACTGAGAGGGTGCCTTAACATTTCTACTTTTGCTGAACTTTAAACCAGACTCGACAAGGTCACAGGAGATTGAAGCTGGGAGCCTACACTCCCTTCATCCAGAAAACAACCCAGAAACCACTGGGTAACTACAGAATTGAAGCTCAACCTGTTTTTGGAGCTGTACTGTCATTAATGCCATGGGGGAATGAAACAAATATTACCTTTTCAGTTTAAATTTGGAAATCCTTTATAAACTAAGCCCACAAAGTGCTAAAAAGGACCAGTTGCTGCAAAAGGGATGCAGACAGGCAAACTGAAAATTACAGCCTAATTGAAGCCCATTGAAACACATGGAAGGATTAACACTGAGCACAGTGGGCATCTGCACAGAGGCAATTTACCTCAGTAGGAAGTAGATATTACCTTATCTTCCAAAAAGAAAAGAATTTCCTTTTTTAGATATTGAACATTTACCACAAAGTTGCTTGATTTTTATTTTTTTTAACAGTTTTTCCTCATTGGTTCCTATTCCTGTGGAAAACTTTGACAGACGTAATTTTAATTCCTTATGTGCACTTGTGTCAATTAAGATAAATAACTCATTGTTCATACAATGAGTATGAAGTCATTTACTGGAGTAAATATTTTCTTTCTATTCTTTTTGCATTTTTTTTTTCTGTTTCTGCAGAATACTTCCTGAAAAAATGGTGTAGTTCTAGTCAAAAGAAACTAATTCTAACCTCTGTAAGACACCATCATGATTACTACTGCTGGCTTTTGGTCTTTTTCATAGCTATAGTTCTAAAGATCTAAAGAAAAAAATTTTAAAATAATTTCATATTGTAAAAACAGTTATTGTCCTTTTATTCTTTTAGATTACTAGCTTTTAATCATTTGTTCCCAGTCCCTCTTTTCATATACTCTTCCAACAGGTAATTTGCCTTATTTGATTGAAACAGTGCTGATATAAATTTGGAGATTAAATTGTATTAATTAAACTCTTCAGAAAAAACTTTATTCAGACTATTGTCCATTTGCTCACTACATTTATGCACTGGCTTCTATTTGGTAGGGCTTTTCAATTTTCAATTCTGCTTTGTTTAGTTTAGAAAAAGGCATTTCCACTCATCTGAAATATTTCTTGGAACTATGCAATAGAATGGACTATCAGGTTAACCTTATCTGCAGCTGATGTGCCATTTTGCATTGTTTCCCCTTTATCTTCTGTTTTCTATTAGGAACCATAAAAACTTGTATTACAAAAAGTCAACAATTCACCCCCCTCTATTCCAGCAGTTAAAAACCCTTCAGTTTGCCAAAGCACAGCTCCTCTCCCAGCTGCTCTTTGCTAAGATGTGTTGGGGTGACCGTACAGACTTCTCACTTGCATGATGAAAGACAGACTTGGTGGTATTTGTACTTTTATTCATTGATTAGAAGCAAGCAGCCAGCCAGTGCTACATCTTTCAACAGCTATAAAAGATTAAAAGTTATATTTTCAATGCGAGAATGGAGTAACAGTAAAAAATTCTGCCACTTTTGCTGATTTTATCCTTTGGACTGCACAAAAGTAGTAAAAATGAGAACTTTCCTATCTCAGTCTCCTTTCTAGACCTCCCAACCCACTTATTAACCTTTCCTTTCTTTTCCTTTCCCATTTTATTTGGAATCATCTATAAAACATCCAAAAGCTGTTGAAAGGTAAAAACCTGAAGCTGCCCAAGACAGACAGCAGCTTCCCAGGGAAGCTGGACATGGCCTGTTCACAAAAGTTCAATTACCTGCCTTACAGAGTTCAAAGGGATTACTCCTGTGAATGAATGTTCTAGTGTTCTTGCCTGGACACAATCCTGACACAAATGAAGCAGTGAAAGGGGCTTTTCTCCTCCTTGCTTTTACCTTTTTGGGTATATTTTTCTTTGAACATTTATGTGCTGCTTGCTGGATTATTTCCTACTTCTCACCTTAACATGCTCACTTCTATAACAGTCTGGAGCAGGTCTCTATTATACTGTTAATCAATCTTATAATGTCCTGCCATTTGTTCCTTATTTGCAGAAAACACCCACTGAATCCTCAGTGTGCCAGCAAGTAAGTAGTGTAAATCACCTGCTTGGCCAATAAATTCAAAGTTTGCATGACTACAAATCACATTATTCTAAAGAAGAAATTTCTCAACACATCTTCACTCCTCCTCCATCCAAAGTAGTCTTTATATTCAGGAACAACCCACAGTTCAAGTTTACTTTGCTTAGAAAGACTCTAAATACTCCCTGTAGCACAGCAGGAGGCTCCTTTGAGGCAGTTGAGATTGGTGGGTGGGTTGAGAAGGCATGAGACCACAATTATACCCCATTTCAATGATATGTCTGGAGCTGCAGTGACTCCAGACAAAGAAGCTGAAGTGCTCTGAGAAGCTGATATGTCTTTAAGACAGGCCTAAAAATACCTGTCTGAGCTGTAGGCTTGAAGCTATTACCAAGAGCAATTCAGTTTCCATGCTGGGAGCCAAAGATGCTACTGAATCATTTACAACAGGCTGCCTGAAGTATCTGCTTATCTGAGAGAGTGAAGAAAAAGCTGTACTTCTCCAGGTAATACCAGACTCCA